>JAQGBJ010000724.1:0-33388 GCA_034698345.1 Sphaeridia pumilis | reverse complement strand
GAGACCACCATTTTCAGTATAATTTTAGACCAAACCACCGTCAGACCACGTGGTTTGGTTTGGTTTGGATAAACCACGGTTTGTCCAGACCATTTGTCAGCTCTAGTTGAGTGCCGTAAAAAATGTACACAATTAGTTTGAGTGGCAAACTACTGACAAAGAGAAATCAGCAAATGATTAGTTAATTCACCCACTGTTTGTTTTCAAGCGTGGAAAGGAAGATGTTCATGTAAAAATGGAACAAGTTACCATTTACGGCTACTCCGACAAAGGATGGACCTCTACAGCGTTATTCTGCAATCAGCTGAAGCATTTCAAAAGTGCAATTCCTCCCGACAAGAAGCACTTGCTTCTTCTGGACAATCACACCGCACATGTCTTGTACGAAGCCGTGACATTTTGCCGAAAAAACGATATCATCGTGCTGACTCTGCCGTCTCTTACCAGTGATGAAATGCAGTCACTTTATGTGGGCTTTTTTGACCTCTAAAAGGAAGGTAAGAAAGAAAATCGTCTTTAAAAAAGCATTTCAACAAGTATACTGCTGGTGGTCCCAGTCATTACTAAAGAATAGATTCTCAGAGCAGCATGTTGTTGCAACCTAGCACTGTGCATCTCCTCTAGGTGTCATGTCTGTGTCTGTAACCATTTTGAGGATAACGACAAGTAAATCTAGTTCTTGAGGACCTTGCCAAAAATGCGTTCCAAAACAAAACCCCAACGTGCTGGAATTTTTTGGCTCAAGAAAGAAGAGTGGGATGCTTAGAAATTCGCACATCGCTAAGCTCGTGTCCAAGACGTTTCTTTGAAATCTCAAAAGGAGCAAAAATGAAGCAGCTAAGGTACATTCATACCCCACATGAAGTATCTCAAGATGTGCCAAGATTCTGTCTCTTGGACTTGTTCCTAAGCCGGTGACTCAGCCTCGGAACCGGCGGACGTGGAGCCTTGGCTTTTGTGGCCTTCTTGGAGGTTCGTTTGGGTTATTTAGTTGAAACTGAAGTTGAAATAATTGAAACTGATGAAATTGTTTGCTGAGTTGTTCCAAATGCAGGGGGAGCTCGGCGGCGGCTTATTAACGTGCGTGAAGCACACCTGTCTGCAAAATTGTCAACGACGATAGCGGTGGAGGAGTTATTTTTTGCTCTCCCGCGTAGTGCTAAAACGTATGCATAAAGCGACGTTTAGAGCTCTTCAGGGTTGCAATGACGCGCTGCTAAAAATAATGTTTGGCGCTGCTCATTATGAGCTTCAAACAAAGTGCAAGTGTACATGCGTGAGTTTGCGTTAGGGCAGAGCGCCATCCAATCGGAGTGAATGACTGCTTGCCAAGAGCAAATTCAAAGCAGATAGCCTTTGAACTCGCTCTTGACGAGCTTACATGCTTTCATGTTGCAGCTAGCCTATTCATCGTTTCTTAACCTCTTCTCTTTCGTCAACTTCATTAATGTTCTCCAAGAGTCATTGATTTTTGCCTTGCTTTTTTTAGAGCTAAAATTGGGTGATATAACGCTATCATCGTGTTCAACTGCAAATTTTTGCTATGCTCTCTAAACCCCATCCCAACAATATTCCGCCAAATTCCCATTATGAACACGTCGTCGTCGTTATAAAAGCGGGATGTCTAAACCTCTACTGGTTTTATTTAATGATGTATTAATTACTTTGAGTTAAATTTGAATCCGGTTTTAGGCTTGGATACAAGTAGATTTTGTTTTTGGGAATGAGAGAAATGTGAAAGTTTAATTTTTCCGAGTGGAGTGACAGAGGTTATTTAACACAGTAACTTGATAGGAGTTCAGAATTCGCAAACGGTTTCAAGATTAAATAACCTGTGATTAGCAAAATTTTAGTCTTATCCGGCAGTTGCCGGTTTGACTATCCGGAATTTGTATTGCTGTGCATTTACAATCACGTTTAGCTAAATAATCAAAAGCTAGAAGATTAGCTGTTTCTACTTACCACTAGACCTAGTTGGCATTAACTCTGTTAGAACCAGGTCTTAGTCGTCTACTACGCAACTTAATATTTATGGACACACGCCTGATTGTATTGATGACAAGGATGATGTGAGTAGGAGTTCTTAGAATAGACTTTGCCAAAATGCCTGCCTCCCTGTATTCTGTATAGAGCATTAAAATTGCGAAATATTTCAAGAGGAGCCAACCTTCAACCAGCCATGGAACTACTGCTTTTGGACACCATAGCCAGCAGCAACAGTACGACATGGGTACTCATAATCAGTAAGCATCAAACCAGTATGGACACTATTATCCGGGTCAAAGGTTATCAAGTGGTACATGCGTCGCTTGTCAATCGACGCATCCTGCTCAGCCGTCATTGATTACTTCTAATCAAATTGGGCCTTCGTCCTACCTTGGTACTTTCAGAAAAGTACTTGAGGCTTGCGCCGGTCCACCTCCACCTGATTCAGGCAGGACAAAATCATCCTGCATTGCCACTTCATGGATATTCATCGTTGGAATTGAATCGTCAAAAGGAGTTGAAAAAAGGGTTATTACTAAACCATGGTACGGCTGGTACCACGGTACTGCCATGGTATTCCCATGGTACAGGGAGTGTGGTACTGCCATGGTTTTTCCATGGTACAGGGAGTCCCCGTAAGGCTGATTTTCCGGTTTTTTTCCTAACCGTAAAGTGTTTTAGGGAAATAAAATTGAGACTATTGACAGGATTTTTGCCTCTTTTTGTATCAATAAATTACGCATTTCGATTAATTATTCTCAAACAAAGCTTTGAACTTTATTGGCAAGCTGTTTGAATTATGATAAATGTAGTTTGATTAACTCTATAGCAACATTACCTTTTTAATCCTCGTTTTTCTCCCTAAAAGCTTAACGTTTAATTCAGCTTGCTCCTAGAAAATTTGGTTATACGCTGTTTTTATACCTGATGTTTTTACCACAGCCAGCTCATTTGCCACTTGTTCCTATACTCTTGAAGCCAATAAAATCGATAGAATAGATTTAGCCACAAAATCCAAGTAAATTAAAACCGACTCTCGTTCCAAAGTTCGAAGTGAGCCGACCCAAACGCCGTCAGCTTGCACCGATTCAACCGACTTCTTCAACAGCGCATGTGCGCTGTCCCCTTTGTTCGAAGATCGAAGCTTTGCCGCCACCATCTGGTTTTTAGTGCTTCAATATTCATGGGTATTTGGTAACCTCTGCCGTACAAAATGGGGAACGATGCACAGTCGAAGACGCTTGCGTAAAGCGTTGTGACGAAGGACAATACTGAATCGTATTTAAAAAGAAACATTGAAGTCACACCGAATATGCCAACAGTCAGGCACATCAGTTTGAAGCAAAAAATGCAGGAGGCGCTGCAAACGTTGAAAAAGCGGAGCATCAGGGTCAAGTTTTTGAGCTTTTGAACTGCTTGCGAAGGTCTAAAATTAAAGTAAAAATTGACCTTTTGGCTTTGGAAGTTGTAAAAGTGGAAAGTAATTGTACTTACTTATAGTTTGATTGGAGCTCCTTCTGTAACCTCTGAATCCCGCCGTCGAAGACTTCAAAGAAGGCCAAATGAGTCACGCCTGTGATGACAAAACCAAACCCCAAAATTGCAACGTTATAGAAATCGATGGCCCCAAGTACCAAATCTGAACCGAACAAAATGTAACGATTTTTGAAGTAGCCCGCAGCAAACAAATAGTTTGGAATAAATCTGTAGGTCTGAAGCCAAGAGGGGTCGAAGCCAAAAATCAGAACCCCTGCTATAACCATGAAGCAGACCCCAGGAGAATATGTGAGCAGAACGATGCGTCGGAACGACCACTGCGCTTCTAGCGCCAGCGACTCGCGCGCCATTGCGTTCCACAGCTGAACTAATGTAACCCTGTGCTGCGTAACGAGGAGGGAAAGCGCAGCTAGTGTGTACCAAATTACCAGAATCTGGATACCATGAATCGGAACATGTCCTCGATTGTACAGTTCAGGTATCAGCAAGGATGCGATGAATGAAGTCGTTATGTACACTGCATCGACGAAGTGCAGGCTGAAGATGAGGTACCAAAGCCAGATTCGGCGAGGCGACCTGCGCACAGCGAAGGTCTGAAGATGCGGAGATGCGCTTGGAGTAGTCTGGTTTACTCGGATTGGAATTCCGAGAACTGAGGTGTACAACTGGAACCACCAGAGGTTGATGTTGAAGATGGTTTGGAAAGATGGCGCTTCCATCGCCAGTTTTTTGCTTATCGGGAAGCGGGTCATTTTCAAGCCTAAGCTCATGCTCAGCGTTATCGTTTCTGTTCTGGAAGTTTATCGATACTCGTTTCGTTGCATAATGTGACGATATCGCAATTAGTCTCAATTGAATTAATTGTACATCATCCAACAACATGTATTAATATTTCCTGGTAATAACAGTTTAGATGCAATTTTGGAAGATTGGGTTCCAGAAGCTTTGTCTTGAGTGCCTCTAGTTAATACGCCCATTAGATCATACCTTTTATTTGCTAAAATCCCCATGTTCTAGCGTCTAGCTAACAAAATGGACAATATTGATTTTGTGACAAAATCTAAATACAGCAGCACCGACTCTCGTTCAACTGTCTGAAATCTGCCGACCCAAACGCCTTCGGATCTGATCGCCTGAATCTGCCTAATTTGCAGTAAATTTCGAGAGCGATTTCCGTCGTTACACCATATCGAAGTAGCGCTTTTCAATCCATCGATACCTGTAGAAATCTTGTATGCATTTCGATACAAAATTGGATAAGTGATGCATGCGAAAACGCTACAGGAAAGCGTCATCGCTGGAACCAAAGGGTCATGGAAGTGGATTAGCAAAACTGCTGAAATTCCGAAAATGCCAAAGAGGAGGCAGAGAAGTTTGAAGAAAAAGATGCAGGTGGCGTTGATGACGTTGAAGATGCGGAGCATCAGCGCCACCTGGCGAATTTCCGAGATGACTTCCGAAATATCAGAGCTTTTTTCAGGGCTTCCACTGAAACGATGAAAGTTCAATAAGTGAGCGTTCTCCAGCGTTCTTGTTGAATTAATTTGACAATATTTGTACCTGTATTTCATCGATATTAACTGACTAAGTCTTTCAATGGCATCTTCGAAGATCTCCATCGAAGTCAGTTGAGTCACTGCCATGCACACGAAGAATGCACCGACGTACGCGGTTCCAACTGAATCCAAAGCGTAGCAAACTAGCTGCGCTACATAGTACAAAACACTTGTGAAAAAACTTCGGTCGGTGAATCCGAGCCAGTGGTAGGGCAGAAACCGGAACAAATGAGACCAATTCGGGTCAATCAGGAACATTATCGAAGCTGCGTTGGCTGCAAACATGACAGCAGGAGCGAAAGTTGACAAAAAGATGAGTTGCAAAGACCATTTGTGCGCCACAACGCGCATTGATGACAAAGCCTTCCAAAGGAGCACGAATGAAGACAGATGGCGCTCGAGCAGCTCGGGACCAGCGATTGCAGCGACCCCCGAAGCCAAAAAGTGGATGCACTGAAACGGAAGACGGGGTTCAGAGTAGAGCGCGGGGACGAACGGCATGAGAGCGAAAATGAGCGCCATGTACAGCGCTTTTATGTACATTAATGCTAGACCCAGCCGCCAGAGGAGCAAGTGGCGTTTTGAGGTGGCGAAGTTTAAGGTTTGGTCGGTTTCGATGTTAAAGGGAAGCTTGAGGACTGTGGAGAAGTAGTGGAAGAAGCGCAAGTTTTTGGAGAAAACTGACTCGAAATCCATGTTGTCGGCGCAGGGTTCCAAGGACTGACTCTGACTGAACGGGGAAAGGGAGAACAGCGTCAGCACAGGTCATTTTTTGCAGTAATTTCGCACGTGTCCAGACTTATCGGTCCTAAATTTGAAACTACAGATAACATTGAATAGAAATCACAAATAACAAGCAGTGATTAGTTGTAACAGACATGGATATGGCTAGATTGACAGGCGCTTTGTAAAAGTGCTGATTTCTAGTTATCATGGTTCTTTCATAACGTGTTTCTATTATTTAACGATTATTTCTGCCAAAAACCATTTAGCAAAACTGAGTTTGAGCTCTTGGAAGTCAGCATATTCGAAAGGATAGCAGAAATCCAACAAACCGGTTTCCCACAATTTTGAACGAACAATTTTTTATTTCAATGGACAAAATATTCTGCATCCAGAAATGTTGCAGGTCAGTGTTGAATACGGTTTCTAAAAGATGTCGCTAATCCTGTCATGTTCAATCGAAGCTCTCATTGTAAGCTCAACATAATGGTTTTTGCAAGGTCGCATGATATGACGTCCATAAATATCAAAGTCTTGTCACAGTATCAACGTATATAATTACATTAAAAATTACTTCCTGGAAAACTGGAAAACTATTTCCGGATCCTTATGTCGAGCTCGCTATCAAGTGTTACGCCAAAACTCGTGATAATTTGAAGTAAATATCCTGCATTTAACTATCGGTTAGCTAGCAAAAGGGACAATATTGATTTTGTGACAAAATCCAAATACAACAGCACCGACTCTCGCTCAACTGTCTGAAATTTGCCGACCCAAACGCCTTCAGATCTGATTGCCTGAATCTGCCTTTGCAGTAAACCCCGTGAGCGATTTCGGTCGTTACAGCATAGCGAAGTAGCGCTTTTCAATTTATCAATACCTGTGGAAATCTTGTATGCATTTCGATACAAAATTGGATAGGTGACACATGCAAAAACGCTGCAGCACAGCGTCAACGCTGGGACTAAAGGGTTATGAAAGCGGAGTAGCAAAACTGCGGAGATTCCAAAGATACCGAAAGAGAGGCAGAGAAGTTTGAAGTAAAAGATGCAGGTGGCGTTGATGACATTGAAGATGCGCAGTGTTAGTGTCAGTTGGCGTATTTCTGCGATGAACATCAAAACATCAATGTTATTGTCGATGCTTCCGCTGAAACGAAAGAAGCTGAATAAATCATTATGTGAAACCTTGTTGGATATATACATAATATACTCCTTTCTTACCCATGTATGGCCGAAGGGCTAATTTTTTCAATGACATCCTCAAAGATTTCCATCGAAGTCAGTTGGGTCACTACCATGCAAACAAATATTGTTGCGACGTACGCGGTTCCGAATGAATCCAAAGAGTAGGAAACTATATGTGCCACATAGTACAAAACACTTGTGAACAAACTTCGGTCGCTGAAGCCAAGCCAGTGGTGGGGCAGAAACCGAAACAAATGTGACCAACTCGGGTCTATCAGAACCATAATCGAAATTACGTTGACTAAAACGAGAACAGATGGAGCAAAAGTTGTCAAAAATATGAGCTGCAAGGACCATTTGTGCGTCACAACGCGCTTTGATGTCAATGCCTTCCAAAGGAGTACGAATGAGGATAGATGGCGCTCGAGCAGTTCGTGACCAATGATCGCAGCAAACCCTGTAGCGACAAAGTGGATGCTTTGGAACGGAAGACGAGGTTCAGAGTACAGTTCGGGGACGAACGGCATAAGAACGAAGATGAGTGTCATGTACAGCGCTTTCACGTACATTAATGCTAGGCCCAGCCGCCAGAGGAGCAAGTGACGTTTTGAGGTTGCGAAGTTTAAGGTTTGGTCGGTTTCGACGTCAAAGGGAAGCTTGAGGACTGTGGAGAAGTAGTGGAAGAAGCGCAAGTTTCGGATGAAAATCTGCTCGAAATCCATGTTGCATGTGTACGGTTGCAGAAACGGATACAAGCTATTCTCTCAATGCGGATATGGAAAACCACGGAGGACCACTAGCATACACTGAATCAGTTACATTGAATAGCATAGTAGTTAACATTGCTGTGACTGAATTAACTTGCTTTTTGGGTGCGTACATGTTAATGATGAACATGTTATCTGATTACGATAAGCCATAGCCTACTTATCTACCATCAACTCGGCATATGCGGACGGATACAATACGTTTGAAAGGCAGCTCTTCAGGTTTAATAGGAATTCTAAATCTGTGTTCGCCTATACGGACTACAAAAGCTCGATTAGTAAGCTGGAGCAATCAGTCTCGTATTGTTGTTTATATACCTTCTGCAACAAGTATTTTTTCACGAAGTAAATAAAACACACGGCGTTAAACCTACTCTACACTGCTATTAAGATGATAACATTTTTATTGTTAGCGACGTAATTATTATCAAACAGCTAAGTCCATTCGTGTTACTATGAGAATTTAATCTACCAACTTAATAAAAAAAATGTGCCACAAGTGACCTTTTTTATCCATTTCTCAAAACCAGTCCAGCAAAGCGAAAAACGAAAAGTGTCTTGCACAAATACAGGCTGTCTTGTTTTGGCTGATACCAAATAGGGCTTTCAAAGATTTATGAGAAATGAGAACCCCGCTACACGACAATGCAGAAATGATCGACAGGGAAATCCTAAGGCCTACTCGTGTAGCCTAATAAAAACGTATTTATGGCTTGACGAAGAAAAAGTAAAGCTTAAGATGCTTTTACGGTTAATGCCAGTTAATATGATCAGCTAGTAAAAAAATGCATGACAAGTCAGCTGTAAACAGACCAAATTGGGAATTTTCGGCCAATGTGAAACAAAGCCTTCAGTTCAGTCCGTCTGAAAAAGCAGCTAGACTAAAAATGCATTGATGAGTAGCTGCAGTTGCTATTTTGGGTCTACAGCAAACTGCTGAACAGTCTCTAGTCCAAATTTTCACCCGATTCGCATGTGAAGCTGGAGCAAAGTAGACAAATTAGACCGTGCTGACTCGAAGAATTATTCTGGTGAGTCTCAGTCAGCAAAGAACGGTGGTAATTTTTCAAAATATGATGACAGAATGTCGTTTTGCTGAAATGTTTATGACGGTAGAGTAGTCTGGAAATAGCTCAACGGTCGGTTCAGCAAAATACAAAATACTTCTTCTGAACTTCAAGATACGTGGCTTATTTAAAAAAAGAAACAGCATATGGATCAACTGTGAATTTCCAAAATTTTCTGATGTTGGTTGCGTGGCATGGGGAAACTTGTATAGCTGCTAGCCAAGAATGACAAAGGAGTAATTTGAGCATATCCTGACGATCGGGTGTCATGAATGTACTTCAGCTGAGAGCTGATGCGAGTTTCATTTCTCTTTCGGTTTTTTTGTATAAATGTAGCTACAAGAATTGATGTGAGTTCCTCGCTCGAAAGCAAGAGCAAGCTGTCCATCCAGATACTTGAACTTTCGAAAACGCAATTATTGCTTCAATATACTTGTTTGTTGGATTTTAACGGATGCTAAAATTGTTATATTTTTCAACGGAACTTGAATCGAACGTGATGGTTCCCGTTTGAGTGATGTAGATAACTACTCGGACAATCACTGGCGAGAAAGAACACCGGTATAAAATGTATGACACAGTACACGGAATGCAGCTGGAAGTACAAAAAAACAGAAACTGCATTGGGGTGTACAGGGAAAGCGCTCAATGTTAAGCGCAAGGGCCCGGAGCCCATTTATTCGGATCAAGTTCTAAATAAAAACTGCCGGCGTCTATGTAGGTGCCAGTCGCCTAAAGCCGTGGTGGAGCGGGGCGGGAGAAAATTATAAGGCTTAATCCCGAGCTTGACACTACCGATGGATACCTGGATCTTAGCTTTTCAGCAACTTCCTGTTTTAATCTTGACATACAGCTATCTTAAATAGGAATAAAATGTTTTCTTCCTGATATGTTCAACGAATGTTTCAGAATTTTCAAAAAATTCAATTTTCAAAGGACATTTTTAAGGACACAAGGAGGGGTTAGTAAGCAATGCTGGTTTTAATGTGAACAGAAACTTGGACTTCTAAAATACGCAGGAGCCAAGCGTGTCTAGCTGCCTCCATTTTGACTACGAAACATGTTAGGATTCCCCCGTAAAAATTAACTTGTTGTATTGAGTACTTTCGTAGCAAAAATATCTCTCTTTATAGCTAAGTAAATGTTTGTTGAGGTAACAATGAATTGATTTGGTTTGTAAATGTAGTTCCTTTTTCGTCAATCTCCAAAGATAGTATGATTGGTTACAAATGGTTCCTCGATAAGTTGATACGTATTGAATTAAGAATCTTTATTAAAAATAAATTTGTGCCATAGTAAACCATGTTGAGTGAATTTGTGCATCCGTTTACTAACGAAGCTTTTGAGAGTTTTGGTCTTTTTTGCAGGTGAAACGCGTAAACTAGGCTATACTTAGATTTTTTATTTATTTCTTAGACGTCTATGTTACGCTCTTTAATTTGTGTTATTCAAAATGCACTTCAGAATGTCCCATACCCTTTACATACCAAAAATCAGTCCTTTTGATTACGAACGCGAAGTCAGCAAGATTGACAAAATAGACTTGACCACAAAATCCAAGTAAATCAATACTGATTCACGTTCGAATGTTCTAAGTGAACCGATCCAAACGCCTTCGGCCTGTACCGAATCGATTGAACTTTTCAGCATCAGCGCTTGCGAGCTGGTACTTTCGCTTCCACTCGATGCCATAATTTGGCGCTTGAGCGCCTTGATGTTGAGGGGTATCCGATATGTTCTGCCGTACAAAATCGGGAAAGTTGCACAATCAAAAAAGCTTGAATACACCGTAATTACAAGAGACAGGATGGAATCAAAATCGAACAGAAAGACAGAGGACACGCCGAACACCCCGATGATCAAGCACATTAGTTTGAAGCAGAAGATGGAAGTGGCGCTGGAGACGTTGAAGAAGCGGAGCATCAGGACTAAACGCTTCAGTCGAGGAACCTGGTTTGAAGTTCTGAAAAGAAACCAACTTTTAGATTTCTCATTGGATTCGTTGCTTCTTTACTACATAAACCTTACTCGACATGCAATTTGTGTTGAATTTTTTCGATTCCATTATCGAAGACTTCGAAGAACGTCAAATGCGTCACGCTCATCATAGTGAAGCAAAAGGCCATTAAAATCAAGTTGAGAACTTCCACAGTATACAGCGTCAGGTTAGACACCACCAGAAGAAATTGGCTTTCGAAGTATCCTTTAGCGTACAAAAAATTGGGAACGAAGCGTAGTTGCTCAAGCCAAGTTTCATCAAGAGCGAAAACCAACGCAACCATCGAGCAGATTGAACAAATGCCCGAAGCGTACCCCAGTAGAAACATGCGTCGGAGTGACCGTTGCGCTTCCAGAGTTGGCGCTTCCAGCGCCATCGCGTTCCACAGTTGAACTACCGTCAGACGGTGCTTAGTGACTAGCTGATGCAGCACCGAAGTTGTGTACCACACAACTGCCACGTGGATGAAGTGCAGTGGGAGATGCGCACGGTTGTACAATTCTGGCACCAACATGGAGGCGATGAACGAAGTCGTCACGTACGCTGCGTCAGCGAAGTGCGCGGCGAAGCACAGGTACCAAAGCCATATACGACGAGGGGATTTGGCGATGGAAAATATTTGTTTGGTTCTAAGTGGTAGCTTGCGCTGAACAGTGATTGGAAGCCCAAGAGCTGACGAGTATAGGTGGAGCCACCAGAGGTTCACGTTGAAGATGGTTTGAAACGAGGGTGCGTTTTGTATCTGTTTGCAAAATTTCATTTTGAGGAGCCGTCATTTAAGAACGAATCGTAGAACTTCGACTAAAGTAACTTTTTCCTTTGGACTCGATGATACGGGAAAAAACTTACGTTGGTTCTGCAAATAATTGCACATAATCAAATATTAATCAGGTGGAAGTCATTATGATTATTTATTTAATGTTAATCTATCCATTATGAATCGTTATTCCATCGATGATTGGCCAACGACAGTCGTAACAACGGGAAAATATTTCGCTACAGCCATAAAGAAACTTGCGGAACAACCAAGTAGTAATAACAACGATTTTGCGACCGGATAGTCAGGAACCAGTTGATATGATTGAACAAAACCTTCATTAACCTCCAAGCTTTCCAAACGATGCACCTGACCTTGACAACTTTCCGTTACATAACTTGTGATTATCATAAAATATTTCATCTCACCAGTCACAATATTCTCAACTAAAAAAGTTTTTCAGTTAACTCCAAGTAAGCATAATCGACAAAATTGACCTCAGAACAAAATCCAATATAAACCAGGGTAGCCTCTCGTTCTACAGTTTTGAACCTTCCAATCCAAACCCCTTCGCATTTGATAGACCAAACTTGCCTCTGCAATATTTTCATTGGCTTTGAAAATGACTTGCCTTTTTCATTCAAGTTACCTTTGGCCGAGATTTGTTTCTTGATACATTCAATACCTTCGGGAATCTGAAACGCGCCGCCAAATAAAACCGGAAATACAGCGCTAGTAACGAGACTAGCATAAAGAGTCATAACACGAATAATCGGGTGATTAGCAAGCAAAAGCAGGAAGGCTGATGTGCCACAAACGCCGAAGGTGATGCAGTATAGTTTGAGGAGGAAAATACAGGTGGCGTTGGTTGCGTTGAAAAGGCGAAGCGTGAAGTGTCAGGAGAAGCCTCTGAAGTCTTGCCAGTGCTTCCAAAATATCTGGTTCTTTCCAGAATTTTCCGCATAAAAAATTGACCTTGAAATAACCATTAACTTTTTTCGAATTGAATTCAATGCTAGCTCACCTTTTTTCAAGCCGATTTTTCAAAGTCTCGAGCACACCTCCAAACACCTCAAGCGAGGTCATCTGAGTTGTGGTCATAAAGTACCATATTGTAGCAATACCAAGCAGAATATACGTATCAATGGCGAAACTCAGAAAACTAGCAAAATTAAACTAAACTGAATTTCCGCTAAAATATCCCCAAACGCTTTGAGTGTAAAACTCAAAGGAGGTGACTCCGGTTTTCCGAATTTTTCAAATCGGCGGAAAAACGAATCTTTGACGTAAGCTTCAACATAGGGGTCGCTTTATCTGGTCAAGTCAAAGCCTACGCCTGACAAGTTTCTGCAAATACAACAAAGTTTATTAGCCATTAGGCAAAATTTTAATTTACATTGTATTTTCAAAAAATCTTACATGGCGGAAAGTTTGAAAGCGATGCCTTCTCCCTTGATGCCTCTAGGTGGGGCCCATGTGGTTCTGGCAGCCCTAGTGGCGACTTATGCTTGCGCCCAGGCAAAAGCAAGTGCCGAAACGGCTATTAATAAAATTTTTGCCATTTTTGTAACAGTTCACCGTCCAATTCCAGCGGGAACAATGGTACAACTAAACTGATTTCTGATCTGATAGCCATATGGTTCTTATTATATATATGGCCGAATTTTTGGGGAATCAGTTGGGACAAATCTGCAAACCCTGCAAATTATGCTGACGTTCAGGTGTTGTATGTTTATGTTCGTACAGAAGCTGGCATAAACTTACATAATTGCATGAACATGTTTCTGGCTCACAGGATATTTATTGGCGATTCCTATACAAGAACCTTGTGACATGTGTTGTCATTAATTGTCGATTCAATTAACCCAGAGGCAACTGACCGTTGGAAGATAATGCTCGATTAACGGTAATCGATTTGGTACATGATTAATTAAATCAAGTTGCCTCGCAACGGCATTTTACTTGACACGTGCGTCTTTCAAACCTGGGAATTCAAGTAGATTTAACAAGTTTCCGCTATTGTATTTCCAATTACGCCATTCTTTTGGATTCCCGCAAGTCGTTTGACCACCAAAATTCTAAACTCGAAACAGACAGGACACGTTGAAAAAGTGCGTTGTTAAATCTTGTAGTTGAAAGCGATACAAGTATTTGTTCTGTTTCACACATCGAGAATGATATGTTTTTTTGATCGAATGTTTCCGGAAATACATTGCCAGGACTGAATGTCCAGTGCGCCAATCTGCATGAAGTTTCCCATTTAGGTCAGTTGAAAAGTTGAATTTCTGAGTTACTTGAGAGATGGAAGTTGCTTTATGATTTTTTTAGAGCAAGATGTATGTCTGCAGAAATGAACTCTTGGTCATCAAATATACATCAAAACCATACAACGTGGTTGGAGTCAAAATGTCGACATTTTCTGGATCAAGTGTCTTTGCAAATTCACAGGCAGCGACGACGGAGACGACATGATAAACGTATGCGAAGTTGCTTTTTGAGGCAGCCGTCATGGTGCTACTTTATCGAAACTTCCAAGCTCAAGACGGCCTCCAAAATTTGGGGTTTCCTCATCGTCGTGTCTCTACTAAGCCTTGTTGTCGGTGTGGATTCCCAAGGTGCAGCAACAAACGATAGTCAAGTAGCCTCTACTAGTCGAAGTCAAGAGACAGCAACTAGCCCAAGTGCCAAAAGCGACAGCGACAGCACTGATCGAAATTTCAAACAACACACCAACTTTGATGCAAAAGTAGAAGACGAGTCCATGGGCTCGTATTCAGGCTTAGAAGGGTACATTCAAGGGAAAATGAAAAATTACCAAGCTGGTACCCTTGTTCTTGTCAACTGGCAGGACGTCGTGATAAAACTCAAGTCGCCAACGGGCAAAATTTGCAGATGGACAATGGAGAATTCGGATAGAAAAGACGAAATGCAGAAATTCAACGACAAAGAATATGAATCAGTTAACCTCGTCTCGAAGCCTGTCAACGCCAGAAGTTTCTATAGAACCATTTTCTGCAAAAATTCCGCTGGCGATCATGTCTTCCACGTAGTTGTTCGCCCTTTTGCCGTTGTCGACTACCCAGTTCAAGTTTACTACGGCAGCGAAAAAACTGTCAATTGCAGTTTGGTGTACATGCATCGGCCCCATGAAGGTTTCGATTCCAAGAACCACGCGCCTCCATTCAAGTTCGAATGGACTGGACCGAAGGATTGCCCAAAGAAAAATTGGGATCAGGACAGTTGTAAACGGTATCCATGTGGTTCAGGTGCAAGTTGCAAGTTGGATGGTTACCCGGGGTTAGAGGTCAGAGACAAACAAATTATTTTGAGTTCAAAAATGGAGCTGAAATATTGACCAAAAAATTCCATTCCAGGTCAAATCATTTGAGAGCTCAAGTCAGCTGAAAATTAAGAATGCAACGGAAGATCTGGAAGGCCCCTGGCGCTGCATCGTATACAATTCCTTCAACATCCCTTCGCATCCGCCAGCCAACGCTTTGAAAAACCTCGAAAGTTACGATGTGCGACAGAAAGGGATTGTTAATATCATTGCCAAGGATTTTTGGATAACCATTTTAATTCCAATTGCTGTTTGTCTAGTCCTAGGTGTTATCCTTGTTCTTGTAATTTTATTTTGCAAGTCTTGCACAGATAATTCAGCTCAATAACATAACTCTTCCAAGTATAGCCAGTCGGTATGTTGAGTATAGTATTAAATTTTAAAACGGTACAAAATTTACCTGATTATTTTTCTCAACATTTTCAACGTTCACTTCATTCATAAAAGGGTGTCAATTCAAGCTCAAAGGGCTTCAGCGTGAGATGTGCCAACTTTTATAATTGCAGGTTGCGGATAAGAGCTCTCGAGCACTTTAATGAGCCTACCTTTTACATATGCTTATAAATTAATCACAGTTCTCATATGACATGACTGACTTGACTTGAGAGCGTAAGTCTGATGGATGTGAGAGTGAGAAATGGCAAATTCGTATGGGCGGAGCATTAAATGTATATACATTGATATCAAGAAGACAAGACAAAATTGCTGTTCAAATACGTGAGAACGGTGGGTCAAAAGTACGTTTAGTTTTACTATATGGTCGACCCTACGGCCCTGATGAATCTTATTATGGGAAAATGCGTGGACGAAAGGCAATAAGTAAGAGGATGCATATATAACAGTTGGTTTCTCAACTTGACACGATTCCCTTAATCTTCAAATGTCTTTCTTTAAAAGTGCATTATTGAGTTAGACATGACCATAATGAAAGGATGTGTGTGCGATGAGTCTTTGTGAGCGTCTGTGCGTCAACGTTTTTTGTGCGAAAAGTGCAGCGGCTACCTCAAGTGTAAAAATTTCTGGTTATGCATTTCCAAATGAGATTTGGATCTGGCAAGTCCAGAAATCTGTGTTAGGTCAGTCGGCAAGTTTTACTAAAACCAAGGAACCTGCAAAAAATTATTTTGGCCAAACTTGTTAATTGTTAAGCCTCAGCAGTCATGGAGCAAAAGTGCACGCGAAACTAGTGCCACTGTGAGCTACTAATTAAGCCAAGAAAGAAATGTAGCTTCTTGTTAACGTAAGGTTCCATCAAAGTGAAGTGACAAAATGGCAAAAACTGTTGGCGGGAAAGCCATTAATTTTTTAGAACTGGTTCTATCGATCCTATCGCTAATTGTGTTCATAGTGGTGCTGGTTCCAATAATTGTGGTTGTGTCAATACCAGCCTTTGCTTGGAGATGGTTTCTAATCGGGTTTACTAAATTGTTTCGGAAAGATGTCACCAAGATTATGGGAGGTATATACATGCAGTAAAAATTAATGAAATTTTGAGAAATTCAGTAATATTGATATCAAAAATACCGGTTCAAAATTTCAGGCAAAAATCCAGTTTTGGCAGTAGACGACATGAACAAGCGTCCATTGTGCACTATTGTGGGAATGGGCGCCTTCCACCATGGCCTCAGTGCCCAAACCGCCACTGACTACCTTCACGACCTGATCAACGGGAAGACGAAATCAGGCGCCTATCTGCACCCCAAGCTTCGATGTTACTATTCTGAGTGGATGGGATTCTTTTGGTGGAAATTCGATGACAACTTTGACATCAAAGACCACGTCAAAATTTACAACGCTCACGTCGATCCAGACGTTGTCATCACCGAAGACGACTTTATCAAGCTTGTGGCGGAAATGGAGAGCAAGCCTTTTCCCAAGGGAAAAAGTCCTTGGGAAGCAGTACTAGTGAAAAATTGTTTAATTAAGAACGTCGAGGATCCAGAGAAGCCCAAGTTCCTCTACGTCTTTCGGTTCCACCACGGGCTCGCCGACGGCATTTCCATGATGCAGGTTTTTATGAAATACATTTTCGCTGGCGAAATGGAAAAAATACAAAAACCGAGGGTTGTGGAACGGAAGCCATGGCAAGAGACACTATTTCGCATTGGGGCTGCTTTGGATTTACCGTACCAATTTTTTAAACAAGGCCTCGTCTCCTTTGATGTGAATCCATGGCATCTTCCAGAAGCTAAATTGAGTCGTCATATCTACAAAGCTTGGGGAGAGCGCTTTCCCACTGACAAGATCAAAGAAGTTAAAAAACTTTACAATGTTGGTTTCACTGCGGTCATTGTTGCGGCGATTGCTGGTGCAATTAGAAAACTCATGATTAAGCACAATGTCCAAGTTCCTAAGAAGATGCATGCCATTTTGCCCCTGCCGTGGCCAAATCATCCACAAAAATTGTGTAATCATTGGTAAGATATACAAATTGATGAAAAAATTGTGGAATTATTGGGCAATAGCCCAAAAAGCGCGTGCAATTTCCCTGAAACTTTTGTATTTACTCATAGGAGCTACGGCTACATTTGTCTGCCCGTTGGTAAAGCGGAAGGAAGTGAAAGACTTGCAAAAGCCCACAAGTACGTCGAAGCCCTCAAGAGGTCGCCGAGCCCGTTCGCCAATTTCGCCATTTTGAAGTACTTTAATCTTTTGCCCACTTGGATCATTTCGAAGCTGACTGTTTCAAGCTACTTTCCCACCGTCATTTTATCAAACTTTCCCGGTCCACCAGCTCAGACTGAAGGCATCGGAGGGTTTCCATTAGTCGATTGCATGTTTACTGGAGGTCCGCTTCGGGGCAGCACAGGTAAGCTCCATCCCTTAATATTTCAAACATGTTTTACTTTTTTTACTACCTACCTGTCAAAAATTTAAAACCCTGCAAATTTTTATAGGTATCAGCGTAACAATCCTAAGCTACGACGGAGCTCTAAGGTTTGTAACCGGCGTCGACTCGGCGATTTTTCCCAAGCAAGAAATGGCTGACGAATTTATCAAGTTGATCCACGATGAATTCTCTTCATTAATAGCCGAAAATGCAGCTTAAAAATCAACGACATTTATTTTTGAACATTGTCAACTCATTTAGAAGATATTGTTTTTTTCAAGTTATATACAAACGGATTATATAATTTTTTCAAACGCTCAAGCACTTGTGTATTTGGCCAACTGTCATTAGCATTAGCCTCCTCCAGCTATTTTTGTCTTCTATAAAATTAAGTGATTCCCACCCAACCTTTAGCTGTCTCTCTTGGAGCCTCAGCAAAATAAAATATTGTAGTCGCTATAGCCATACACCTAAATTGAATTACCGCCAACCACTTTTGTCCACTGCCAAAAATCGCTTGTATCGTCGTCGTCAACGTTGATTTCGGATCAGAAAAAAGCTAACAACCGTTCCAAGGTCAGCAGCAAGTGTTTCGTTCGGTATTGTGCAACTCGCCTCGTCGCCAAAGCTCGTGTCTACACGTTTTCTCTAGCTAGCTCTTGTTATACATTAACGGCGTGTGGTTCATCGATGGGTCAGAAACCAACAAGATGCGAAATATTTCGCAATACCAAGCGTAGGTGTTATCACATTGCCAGAGCTTGCCAAAGATCAAAGACTGTTTTCTCTCTCTTCTTCTTACATTGAAATTGTGCAGATTCAACTAGGCTCGTCAACCAAAAAGATTCACCTTGTTCTGGAGTTTTCAAAGCGACTGAGCTTTGTTCCTGGACGCTGGAAGAGACTCTTTTACCGCTAGATGAAGCCACTTGTGATTATGAAAGTTTTTGGGTTTTGCAGCGTTTCTTCTCCGGACTTTTCAACTAGGGCCAGGGAAAGTAGGTAAAGCCGCCAGGCGGTTTCCAACTCTGGCAGCGTTCGTCGTGTAAACCCGCGCTGAAGGTCATCGGGTGAAGGGAGTGCAATATCTGTTACTGGGAGTATAAGAGCAAGAAACGCTGTTGATGTGGGCCATTGACGTAAGACCAAGTTTTTGTTTTTATATATTTCCAAATGAACTTAATCACCGTTGCTACAAATGCAGCGTTTCAACATCACACAATTGCTAGAAATGCTAGAATCCATATTAATTAAGGCAAGCAGGATGAAACAAGGTTACAGAGAAGAGATCATAAATGCTTATCATAGAAATGGTTGATAGAACAAGTACACAACGATAGCGAAGGACGCCCAAACCTTCGAAGGGTCCTGCTGAGACCCCACGCGCCCAATCCAAGGTAAATGACGCTAGGACTTGAACAAGGGAAAAAATATGTAAACATTGGGCAGACTTGCAGGATGAGCAACTGTGGGGTCAGCTGATGAGCTGCAAAGTAGTCCATGCTGCGCAGACAACTGCGCATTGAGCACGGGTAGAGACATATGAGTAGCTCTTGTGACTTTGAAATGTTGTGTGCGTCTGTTTAGTATGTGATGTGAATGTTTGCGAATTGGCCAAGGCTTTTTAGAGGAAAGAAGAATGTGCGAATAGTCGGATTGCTAAGAGTCAGTTAGTACCGTTTATACAAGTCGTCGAATTAGACGTCACTGGAACTGCGAAAACCGCAAACTTTTATTTAGCACAGGTGAGTAAACGAATCCAAGTGTGTTTGGCAAGTTCAAAATTTTGAGTTGTTTACGTTTGTGTGGCTGTAACGAATATAATTATCGGGTAAAGTGGTGAAAAGTTTTGTTTTGGTCCCACCAAACCAGGTAACTTTTAGTCAAAGTGTAAACAAATGGGATGACAGTAACTGAGGTTTAGCAAAATTGGTGATATTTATTATTGGTGTTGAGGGAATCAGATTGAAGCAAATACAGGAGGATAGTTGAGCTAATTGAAGATTGACAAACGGTTTCGTCATTCAGTGTCATTTGCAAAGCCGTGTTCAAGATAGTGTAATGTCAAAGGATTTAGTGGATTTCAGGAGATCAGTGTCAATCAACATTAAAGTAGGAGCGAAATTGATATTGGATTCATATTCTCGGTACCATGTGTTTGGCATTCAAGATTGACCAGACGTGGAAGTTTACTGGAGCAAGAATAACAATTAAATAGATTGTTGTAAAACTGGAAGTTGAGATTTGAGACAAACCGGGTAAAGTTTAAATCTGAAGCTCTGGAAAGTTTTGCAAGTTTCATGGTTGAGAGAGATTCCAAGGTGTTCAAGTTTATTAGTGAAGCTGAAAGATAGAATGTAGATTAAAAGAGTCGCTATCGCAAGAGTTTTTGCTGAAGAAGCAGAAATTTTGTGCATTAATTAAGAAATGAATGAGGGTTTATCATAGAATCGGCGTTCAAGGTCTTTCTTGGAACATTTTTTTTCTTTGAAGTGATTCCAGGTGGTGTGGTAATATCACATTTAGCTTTTTATAAGCCGAGATGAACACGAGGTCAAGATGAAGATTATGTGATGCATTACCAGCAGAATCAACTGCGCTCGAGCTTGAAAAGTGGTTATATTCCACGTGTTTTTATCAGTGGCGGTAATACTGAATACTGATTTCTTTTGTTTTTGAAACAGGGGTGCGAATTTTGAAGACAAGGACAAAGTAACAACTCCTGGAGAAGATGGCACAGGAGAACGGAAACGGGAAGGCGGATGGACATCCCGAAGTGGATAATGAAGTGAGTTGAGTGGTATCATAATTGGATCAGGGTTAAATGGTGCGTATTTTCACGATTTGTGTGGTTTCAGACTTTTGCTCCACCGGAAGAAGTTTCTAAAAATGCGCACATCAAGTCCTTTGAAGAATACAAAACGAAGCACAAGCTGTCAATCGATAACCCTGAAGCGTTCTGGAAGGAGATTGCCAAGGACTTTTATTTCAAAGAGCAACAGGCGGAAGGGTCAAAGTTTTTCGATTACAACTTTGATCCGAACAAAGGCCCGATTCATATCAGTTGGATGAAAGGCGCGAAGACGAATATCTGTTACAATGCCGTGGATCGACATGTGGAGAAGAATGGGAATGAAATCGCCTACCTCTGGTATGGTTCAAAAGACTAAATTTTCAAACTTTGAGTTAAGGAATGCAGGATTAAATGTTGTTGTAATGTCGCAGGGAGGGAAATGATCCGAAAGATGAATCCCAAATCACCTATACAGATCTGCTGAAAGAAGTTTGCAAGTTTTCAAATGCTTTGAAGAATATGGGAGTCAAAAAGGGGGATCGAGTTGCAATATATATGCCAATGATTATTGAATTACCGGTGGCGTTGCTGGCTTGCGCTAGAATAGGTGCAGTACATTCCGTTGTGGTAAGTTGAAATTTTTTCTTTACTGTGTTTCCGGCTGTTTTTGGATCTCATTGAAATATTTTTTGCTGCAGTTTGGTGGTTACTCAGCTGATTCCCTGGCTGACCGTGTTTTGGACGCTAGAGCCAGTGTCCTCATTACAGCGGATGGGTCATGGCGTGGAGACAAGTTGATCTTGTTGAAAGAAATCTCGGATCAGGTAAATTTCATATCAGTTTGAGAATTTGAGATGCCGTAACAAGAAACTTACCTTTTGATGTTGGCTTACAGGCACTTGAACGTTGCAAAGCTGAAAACCACGAAGTGAAGCATTGCGTTGTAGTACAACATCTACCTCGGTTGTATCAAGCCAAGCAAGATAAAGTCGGATCACCTACAAAGAAGAAGCATTATGATTACACTGTATGTTCCAATTTGTTAGTTACACCGTTCCATATCAAGGTCGTAAATTTGAAGGTCGTTTTGCTTGAATGTAGCCGGCGATGGAAGAGCCGCGTGATAAGTTCTATCATGCTATTATCGAAAAGGAGTCAGAAAAATGCGAACCGGAATGGATGGATGCTGAAGACCCTCTGTTTATGTTGTATACTAGGTAAGTCAATTTATTTATTGGAAGATACTTTTTACTTTGATGCATACAGATCGTAAAGAATCTTGGTGTTGGTGTATTCATAGCGGTTCCACGGGTAAACCCAAGGGAGTTCTTCATACTACGGCTGGCTACATGCTTTATGCCAGTACAACTTTCAAATATGTGTTCGATTATCACGAGGGTGATGTCTACTGGTGTACGGCGGATGTGGGCTGGATCACTGGTCACACCTACGTTGTATATGGACCTCTGGCTAACAAGGCTAAATCTGTCATTGTAAGCAAAATTGAAGAATTATATTTTGTTTTGATGGCATGCTAATTATCTGTTCTATTCTTTTAGTTTGAAGGAACTCCATTCTACCCTTGCAACGCCCGATTGTGGCAAATCATCGAGAAGTACAAAGTAAACCAGTTCTACACTGCGCCGACAGCAATAAGATCACTGATGAAGTTCGGAGATGAGCCGGTCTTGAAGTGAGCGATGTTCTGAGGATTTGATTTGTTTGTATCTTACTTGCTGAAGCTAATGATAATATGCGCCTTCTTTGCAGACATGACATGTCAAGTTTAAGAATTCTCGGTTCTGTTGGTAACTTGATGCAAAAATTTGTTATGAATAATATTGGCAGCTCCAAATAAGAAAATTTTCAAATCCAGGTGAACCGATCAATCCTGAAGCATGGAAATGGTACCATCGAGTGGTCGGTGGTTCCCGTTGCCCAATTGTGGATACTTTCTGGCAAACCGAAACAGGGGGCCATGTAATCACACCTTTACCCGGAGCTACTCTTGCCAAGCCTGGATCAGCTGTAAGTAAAAATTTTATGCGCTCCAAGTTTGGTGCTCATTTAGGTTCAACCTAACTTTAATTATGATTTGATTTTGTGTAGACGTTCCCATTTTTCGGCGTCGTACCTGAATTGCTTAGTGAAGAAGGCAAAATTGTCGAAGGAGAAGGTGAAGGATATTTGGTGTTCCGCCAACCCTGGCCAGGCATGATGCGAACAGTATGGTCAAATCATGAAAGATTTGAATCAACTTACTTCAGCAAATTTCCAGGGTACTATTGTACCGGTGATGGTAAGACAGTTTGATTGGATAACGTGCAAGTTTTTAATGTGCTATGTGCAACCATTACCACTACTACTGGTATTCAGGTGCTCGAAGAGACGCTGATGGATATCTGTGGATCACTGGCAGAGTCGATGATATGCTGAATGTATCTGGACACCTTCTGAGTACCGCCCAAGTGGAATCTGCTCTAGTGGAACACAACAGTAAATTGACTAAAATTCTAACCCTTGAGACCTCTCACGGTTCATCAAGTTGCAATTTCACTTTTCACAGGCGTTTCTGAGGCTGCTGTGGTAGCCATACCCCACGCTGTAAAAGGGGAAGCCTTGTATTGTTACGTGACGCTAACTGAAGGTTGTGCATTTAACGATGAACTTGTGAAAGAACTAAAGAACAAAGGTAAGAGAATGAAAAAGTGGTAATTAATCATCATGGTTAGTAAACAACTCCAATGATTTTTTTCAATTTCAGTGCGAGAAAAAATTGGAGCATTCGCAACACCTGAAGTAATCCATCTAGCTCCAGCTCTTCCAAAGACACGGTCTGGAAAAATTATGCGTCGAATTTTGCGAAAAATTGCAGCAGGCGATACTGATCTCGGCGACACAACTACTCTTGCTGATGAATCTGTAATCAAAGTTCTCATCGAAAACAAGCCGAAGAAATGAACGGCCCCGGTGATCATTCCATATGATGCCCAGTGCATCTACGTCAATGTGCGGCAGCTCGACAAGATGGATATTAGTAAATGCAGTGCAGCATTTAGGGAAATTTATTTTAGTGAAATCGTATGACATAGCGAAAAGGCTGAATGTATGCTAGTGTGTGTAGCTAAGTCTTCAGTAGCAGCTTACGCAAAATGATGTTTGTTAGTTGGATCTTATTAGCCAATCTCGGTGAAAAGGTAGAATTCGGTGTTAGTTACACAGCAACTGAGCTGAACAGGTAACGAATATGCTCTTCGCTAGTACCTGTTATCAAAACATCGCACATGTTTAATGCTTGACCTTTATTTTTGTGTTTTTGTTTCCAACGTTTCATTCGTTCACACTGTAAGTTACGCTTCTTGCCATGAATTTTAGTTTTTTACAATAGTGAAATTTCAAGAGGCCTGTGATTCTAATCATTATTGACATATTATGTTGTTCAACGAATTTATTGAGCAATATTATATACATTTGAGTTTGTTAGTTCAAGAATTTGCATGAATAGAATTGGTCGCTGTTCGTGTAAAAATCATTTTAGTTCTTCTGCAAAATGTCCTGCCATAAGCATGGCCGATATGCACAAAGCACATAGAATGATTAATCAACTGAAACTTGTGAGAAGCTGGGTCTCTTCCTAAGAGCTGGTCCTTTGAAAAGAAGGTAGCCGTGAGTCTATCAAATCATATTCAGCTGCAGGACCAGCAGCCTTTGAAAACATATCACTAGTTGTACATCACATTATAAGAATGCTATGATGGAAAATAAAGCAACATAATCTTTATTGTACGAAAATCAAGATCATTCTCGGAATATGTAGAAACCAAGCTACAAAAAATAACGTCTTTTGCGAAACATAAACGTGAAATAACAAGACAAGATCTATCCTATCCTGTCTACTCATAGCCCACACTGAAGTCCATGGAATACTACAACCCCATCTCATGAGCGTTGCCATTCAAGTTATGCGTCGATACAAAAGTGGGGCTAGTTAAATTCCATTCATACCACACTGATCGGGACGAACTACAACGGCGAAATCTAAGGCGGATGACATCTCCTGCTTTCACCGGTATTTGATTCTGTAAAACGCAAAAACATTGTTCCCAGATTCTGAAGAAACATTTACAGCATACTGTGAGTCACAGTCTGTGACATAATACAACTCACCTTGATGGGGAAGTAAATTGGAAACCAGCTAAACATATTCTCGGTATAAGTTGAAGGCAAAATGCTCATGTGAATTCCACCAAATAATTCCGAATCGAAATACCCGGCAAATCCGCTGAGTACGCTGTCCATTTTAACTTTGAACTCTACTTGTTTACTGCGATCGTTGGTAGCATCAAGGTCTGCAAAAGGCATTACGACATTAAATATTTTCACTATTGTTGAGTGTGTTCGCTAATCCTGTTATATTTGTTTACCTATTTTTGGATGCTCGAAAGTAAACATCTCCTCAGGCTCTGCAATATCAAACTTATTCCGCAATAGCACAACGTATGGCGTTTGATACTGGGGCCAATCCGTGCTGCCTAATTTCTTGGCTTCTGGGAGTATATTAACAGCAGTATGGAGTTTAGTGGACATTATAGGCTGGATGAAAGATGTATAACTTTGAGGTATCATTATTCCGTCATCTGCAATTTGAAATACATATTACGAGTATTCCTCAAATCTTGACTTTCTTTATACCAAGGTACACATACCCTTCAAAAAACTCTGGGCACCATCCAGGCATTCGGGTGAAAGTTCGTTGTCTCCAAAAGATCCAAGTAGTTCAGATACCATGATGTCAGCCTTCACTTCCGGTTTCCACTTTCTCATGTCTGAATGGACTACGGTTACATCCAAGTCTTTCCATTCAGACTGTCTCAAGTGGAGCAGAGTGTTAACGGCGTTCCGGTTTTTCTCTAAGGCGTACAACTTTATCTGTCGTGACGTTTTCTCAGCAGCACGTATTGCACTACGCACTATTGGACCTCTTCCGGCTCCAACAATCATGACAACTCTGGAATCAAAAAGTTGATTAAAACTCCTCAAATGCTTTTTTGATGGCTATTCATAACCAACTCACAGGCGTTCTTCTTCAGTGGCATCATCGGGTCGTTTAGACATTATGCCTGCAGCAATCGCATCTTCATACAGACGGTACTTAACAGGATCCTTCTCAAACACTTCGTACACTTCCGACTCAAGATTATGCATCAATGGCTGTAGAGGAGATTGTAAGTAGTCGTCATACCCTTCAGTCCACGCTTGATTTTGGTTTTCTTCGTCCTGAAACAAAGTCGTCCGTACTAAATGAATAGACTACATTGTTTAAAACAAACTAAATCTTGTGTCAAACTTACGAATCTCTTCGTCTTGTACTGAACATACTGCTTGTAAAGTTCAAGATTCGCAGCTCCCTGACGAGGCTCAATTACAATATGATACGCAATCTTCAAGAATTTTCTCAATAATTCTTGATGAGCTTTGGTGAGAACAGGATATCCCTTGTCATTCGTTACGAAAATATCTGTACATAAATGCAAGAATGTTAAATTATATTCCGACAATCGCATAACAAAGACACTACGAACCTGTCGGTATAATGATGCATTTCACAGGTTCTCCCAACCATCGAAGGACCTCGTCATCGCTTGGCGTATCTTCAGTAAATTCTAAAGCTGCAAAGACATTCTTCAGGTATCGACATTCAGCTTGGAATGATGCCCATCTGAAACCATAATTCTTCAGTACACATTGCATAATCATATTAATCGAGAAATTTGCTCATTACTTACATGTACCAGCCGCTTACAGTTTCTTCCTTTGCAGGTAAGTTCCAGAACGAAGGCTCCAATTCCGAAGATTTGATCACAGCAGGTATGCGAACCCATACACCCTAAACAAAGTTTTAATTTCAAGTTGTTGCAATTGCAATACGATTTGCACATGATAGTGCAACAGCCTGTTGAGTTTGCCATAGTCACTAAAGTTAACTTACCGTTGTACTGTATTCCAAGAATCTGCCATTAATAATCTCGGCAGTATTGGCAACGCATTTGGGGTCAGGTTCAGCCAGAACCACAGGGCAGTTGATATGCCTACAGTAGTCTAGTTCCTGCTTAACTAGCTGTACGGCTTTGTCACGCACCTTCACATCAGAACTCCGGAGCTCCTCGTTAAGATCAGTTAGGATGCCACCGAAAGATCTAGCCCAATCTGTAAAACACAAACCCAGATTACATCAAAATTACCCCTCCTGTACATTGTGGATATCTTTGAAGTAAATTCTTCATAGCACGCCACATACCTGTAGACGACATGTCCAGGTCACAAAAAGTAAAAGGCTCGGTTACAGTATTAGATGGTTCCTTCAACAGCTGCTGAGCCTTCTTCTTCCCCAGGATTCTTCGGCAAGCGTAGTCATAGCTGTAAAATCATTGAGTTATAGTGTTGAACATTTCAAGCTCATCGGATCCACTCACTCAAAATTCTATGCATCCATAACTCACCCAATTTCACGAGTCTTTTTCATTCCTTCAGCAGGTATCATGTCGTCATCTATGATGATGCCCACCAATCTTGTCTTTTTCCCCATTTTGGAAGTCTACAGAACAAATTTCGAATTACTTACTAATTCATGTTTCAAAATATTCTACATCTCATTTGCTGGCTTTGAACAAAGACCAGCTCAATGTTTATCACAGATCGATCTACCAACCAGTGATTTGCAAGCTACGCAAACGTATCGTGGTAATTACTTAGCATGCTAATCATGAATGTTAAAGCCAGTTACAATACTTACGATTCCCCAGTGCCAGCCGCAGATTCAACAAAAGTAAATTTCAATCGTTATCGTTGTAGCCCACCAACGTCGAACTAGTCCAATGTAAAGAATGTTATAAATGATCGACTATTCGAAGCGACTAGACGTTAGATAATACCAAAGTGGTCAAATAATAAATTAACTATGAACTCATTCAGTAGAAATAAATTCAACCTCAAAACGCTGAGTTTTTTCGTTGCCAAAATCTAAAAATCAGACTGACAGCGGAATTCGACTTTTCAAATCTCCTATTTTCACACAAAGAGTGCCCGAATCAACACGTGCTTCTACTCCCAGTCAACGTGCATAATCTACCGGCGCCAGAAAATGACCATTGAAAATCATGCCATGCTTTGGCGCCAACATGAGTTCAAACCAAACTCGATGACAATCGAAGCATATGAAATCATATTTTCCCATCATCCCCGTGTTATTTGTCCCACTGCTGCAAGATAAACAATAAAATGCAAAGCAGTTGACCAAAACAACAACATGGATCGAACACATTGTAGTTTCGAACACACGTATTGTCACCAAGTTTAATACTTAAAGTTGCTGACAGCTCAGTTTAATAAACCGTGTTAAGATTAAACAGGGTTTAATTGTCAGATACCAAGCAATTAAAACGAGATTATAAACTGCGTCATCTGAGATTGTGAAACCGAAACTTGTCGACGAGTGAGACTTGTGTGCAAGTTGCGTGAATAAATCAGCAATCGGATATTGTCGTTTTGTCCGATTATAGGAAATTCGGTGAATTGTCATTCTTCTTATCTGTTGAATCTGCCAACTTGTATTGCGTTTGATACAGAGTTGAATCGTGTTTACTCAAGCAGCAGTCATTGTAGTCTTTGGATCCACTCGAACTGTACGTGTATTTAACTCGATGTAATCAACGTTCAATCACCTACCAAAACTTGAATCTTGCAATTTCCACACGTCTTCCGCCCATGTTTGCACACCTGTAAGATAAGCTGATTGAGCTGGACGTGCCTTGTTGACTCTGGGAATCATGTGTTGCTGGACGTTAAACTGACTACAAAGTCCTTCTTATCCGAAGCATTGTTGACTGTTTTAATCGTGCAAGATCGTTAGCGAAACTGGAAGACTTGAATGGAATCAGGATTTCCCAGGATCACATGCTGAGATTGAAAGAGGTTAAACCCGATGTCAAATCGGGCTGAAGAGCGTTCGGACATAAATTATGAATCCAAGTGCCCAACAGCAGAATGTAGAAAAACCCAATACTCAGCCTATTCCACCAAGTGCCAAAAGTTTGCAAGGTTCTGCAACACATGTGAACAATCTTGTTGAAAGTGACAGAATGTTTATTGAAGTCTAAGAAGAGTAAACGGTTTTATAGAGTTATTTTGTCGGAAGATTTGCCATGTTACCTTACATGACAAGCGTTTTACTGTTCAGTTGATAATCGAGCGTCGGCAGGGATCAGTGTGTTCTGCTCAGAATCGCGTCGGATAGCTCATCATTTTCTTAAGGGAGTCGTTTGCCGATAAATTGTAAGCCTGTATTTTCGATTCTTTCACTGAAAAGTGTTCAAAACTGCTAATTGACATAATTTTAAATTTTTGTATTACAGGGAAAGCTGGCTGAGAAGGCTCCTAGAAAACCCAGCGTTCCCGTGTTATGGGCCGCTCGTCGACACATTGGTACGTAATAACTATCATAATTAGCTTTTTAGCGATCACAACTTGTGTACATATCCACATAGGTACGCCTAGGCCGAAAATTGGAGATGCTGAATTCACTGATTTGCGAGACGAACCAAACTAGGTAGCTTCGATGCTTCAAAATCTTGTAATTGGTCTATGAAATTAGGACAGCATTTTGGTGTGAACCGGCTTTGAAGAGGTTGGGGAAGGCCATTGTAGGTTTTGGCATCTGAATAGGAAGTGCAAGTTTTAATTTTCACCTTTTAAGTTTATTCCGGTGTGAGTCAGATCAGTCTGCAATGTCAGTCAAACAAAGACGTGTCAAAATTGAAATGATTTTGCTGCAGGAAGGAAGCGACGATAATGGTGTAATTATAATTGCGTGAACGAGTCAGATCTTCAACGAAATTAAAAACAGTTTGTAGTTTCAAATGAATATTTTTCAAGATTTAAGGTTGAAATATTTTTCTAAGAAGCCCAAAGGATGCCACATCCAACATTCTTTAAGATCGTGTTCTACTATAGGCAGCGCTTCGCTTCCAGTTTGTGAACGCCGGATGAGACCTGAACCTGAAATGTCTGAATCAGCGTCTTGTTGATGAGCTGGGTTGAGTGACGTGAAGCAGCAGACGTAAAGATTTGTGGGCACCGTGGGTTATTTATTGCTCACAGATATCGTCAAGTTTGCACATTTAATGGTTCTAGTTAGATCCAGAATGCCTCTACTACACTTGATTCCTGTGGTGAATGTAGCAATATAATGGGCGAATTATAAATCGAGTTTTGTACAAAGAAACTTTAATTGATCTACAAGGTATTGACGGAATTCCAGTTCTTGTTAATTTATCCACGAGCTGGAACACTATAATTCGAGCTTGATGGTGGTAAAAGATCAAAGGTGATTGTATATACATGTAGACGAGATGGGTTGAGTCGGATTGTTTCAAGGTTGTTCAGTTGGCCAACAAGTAACAAGATTTAGAATCTTGTTGTACTAGAAACTAGCAGAAGAAGTTGAAAAACATTTAAAAGAGAGTGATTATTGATCACGAGATTGGTTCAAGATATATACAGTGCTGATTTTGTCGAACCTTTATTTATTCGCCAATGTTAGTTGAACATGTGAAGATTCGGTGGGGAAATGCCATAAATTTTGCAAAAAGGTCGCATGTGACAGCGCTGTCATGCTGTGTAAAAGCCAAGTTTGAATAACGTGCAAAAGTTGTTGTCGTTATAGTTGTTTTTTTCAAGAAGTTTGGGTTTGGCAATATCATGCACAGTGGAAATTGGCTCTGCCAAACGGGGATGTAATGGCAATATTTTTGTATATAGTCTGGACGGAGAGACTGGAGATTACTTGGCAAAAAGTGTCGACATTTACACATGATTGACCTATGGCACACGTCAAATGGTGTGAAAGCAGCCATGATTTGTATCAAAACTTGTTGTCTAATTTCGTTGGCACTTGGTCAGTTTCAAGTGGTCGCTGCTGACATGTTTCACATGTTTCTGTCATAGCCAGCAAAACTTTTTTCTTTTCCAATTCTTGCAAGTCTGGTTTGGTTGTTTGTCCAGATGTATCCGACTTGGTTGTTAATTATCTGTTGTTGTATGAGCGTGAAGCGACTGCTTTTGTATTCCATCGGGATAACAAGTTTTGAGATTTGAGGACAGACTGAAAGACAGGACATTGATGATGATGCTGGTCGAATTGGAAGAACAAAAGCTCAGGGACAAATTTGACAAGACACGGCCTGTGACATCCAAGGACGAAAGAGGACTATTTGTGCAGAATTTTAATGTCGGCAAACGGAGGTAACGAGATCTTTTTAGGAGAAGAAAGTGACGGTAATCCGGGAAAAGCTGCAAGCTTGGAGAAAGTTGAGAAAAGTAAGATAAGAGTGCCTGGCGAATAGAAAAAGTTTGAACGAGATTTGGAAAAAGTCCGATACGGGTAACGACAACAAGAAGACTGACTTTGAATGCCAAAGGTTGGAGCTGATATCTTCAGGGGGAAAAGTAAAAATATTAGCGGTCATGGAGCAAGTGAGTGGCAAAATTGCACTGATGGTCATAATGACTGTATGTATGTGTGTAGTTGTATTCTCACGAGCAACGTTATATTAATGTGGCAATTGCCACATGGATTTTATTGTTTATATTATCTTTGTAAACCTTTTACGACCTATTGCATATTCCCGAGTGTTTACTTTAGTAGTGTTCTATGTGGAATTTGAAGTCGTAGCATATTGTGTGAGTCCCGAGATCAACAAAAGTAGATATCAAACTTGCGAACACTCGACAAATGTGCACATGTTTTGTTTGTCTGACTGACAGAATTGAAACACGTTGACTGTAGCGATAGATGCATGTGATGAAGCAAGTATTCAGAAAGGTGAAAGTGTGAGGGAGTTTGGCAAATATTCTATTCGATATGCAAGAGTGTCCAAGTGTGTATTTAGTTCAGTTTGGTTCTCTGTTGACTGTCGCAACATTACGTTGATACTGTCAGATGGTTGCATGTATTCCAATGGATGAAAAGTAGAGAAAGTGAGGGAGGAGAGAGGTTTCGCAAATATACAAAACTTGGGATTTTGCATTATTTGTTTGCTGGATGTGTATGCTCATGTTGGAATTGACGATAGAAAATACGTGTATAGTAATGGTGCAAAATCGAAGGTTTTGAGAGCTTCGAGTTGAGGTGTTTCGTGGCGGCTGAATAATGGATTAGGACGCGAAATGTATTTAGTGCCAAGGGGGAAGATTCTGGAATTTTGTTGGCTGAATGTGTTGCTTTTTGATATGGTTTTGGATTTATTGCTGAAAATTGATGAGGAGATAATACGTTTTATGGAGATGAGAAGTCAGTGTTAGTGGGTACATAAAAGTAGAAAGTGTTTGATGGCACGTGAGGTAAGGGACGGACGAATTGTCATTATGATTTGGAAATAACAAGAACATTAGTGTGTAGCTTTTAGAGCTAGTAGGATTTGGGCAACAAGGGTTGACAATTTTGGAGCAACTTTCCTTGGTGGAAGCGAGCTACAGGTTTTTGGCAGCGACTCGTTCGAAGAGAAAGCTAGAAAGCTGGGGAACAAGTGGAGAAGAAGGCTACTTGAGCGATTTGGGGAAAGAAAAGCATGGAAACTGGAGGAGAAACTTATTGTATGTTGTTGGTTGGGGAAATGCATGCGTGGAAATGATAGGCGCTATTGCCGGGTATAAAGTTGAGAGAGGGCTACATTTTTTCCGGTATTGTGGTTCGGATGGGCTTTGGCATCGGTGGTTGGTCTTGTCGTCTGTCTGTCTGTCGGATGGTTGAGTGTTGTTGTTGTTATTGAGCTGTTCAAGTGGCTTGTGGACTTGACGATTCAAGAAAACATGTCGCAGGCAGCAGAACAGTTACTGTTCAAGTTGGCTTGTTGAAGAAGGAAGCAAGGGCCGAGTTGGCAGAAAGCTGTAGCTTTTGGCGGTGATACTTGAGCATCGAGCAGAGCGAGGGAAAGTGATTTTGTATATACGTTGACAGCTTTTGTAGAGTGACAAGTGTGCAAGATTGAATTTTGCTTCAAGTGGGCCGACCGTTGCGGTAGGTAAGTTTTGATAAATTGCGTCAGCTTGACAAGTTAATGTAGTTGAATGGCAGAGGGAAAGTGTCTTTTGATGCTCTAATGGTTTTATCAAGTCAGCGTTTTAAATATTTATTATGCATCTCCATTCCAAAGGGCGACAAGACAAGGTCCTCCAGGTAGAGTCCAAGGAAGAGAAATGTAGTAGGGAATGGTAATGCAATTATCAAAGGGTTAATTTCATTTTGGGTTTCTGAAGAATATATAGAAAGGAAGGAAGAGGAGTGGGAAAATGGCAAGCATCTTGGAAATGTAAATCAAAAGACTGTAAATTCTGTGGAACCGCTAACAACTGGGTTGACTTTTGGCAGTCTTTTTGGAACGTCTATTGGCATTCCTGCTGAAGGAAAAGGCTTGTTTGTGGCGTTGTTGGGGAGAGTGAGGAAATTTGTTTGAAGCTGGGCTATGATGATGGGGTATTTAAGCAATAAGAAGTAAGAGAGGACATTTGGCAGTGAGAGCAAAGCAACTTACACAATGTACATCTGGACGAAATAGACTACAAAAAGACATTGGAGAAAGTATAAGCGCGTGGTTTATCTTCTTTTGGGAAAAAGTACATGGGGCAGATTGTAGAGTAGTAGTGTTGTACAAGTGGATGAAATTGCATAGTTTGGTGGGTCGTTGTTGCTGGATGGAGAAAGTAAGTTATGCATGCAAGTGCGTAGGGCAAAAAGAATGGGAGGGAAGAAGAAGAATCGAGTGAAAGCAGAGGGAATGTCTCATGGGGGAATATTATTTTGCAAGTTAACTGATTATTCAAATTTATTCA
>JAQGBJ010000723.1:0-33401 GCA_034698345.1 Sphaeridia pumilis | reverse complement strand
CTGGTTAACGGAACTGCTGCCGTTTTGTTGTACTGCTGCTATTGCGGCTTCAGGAGATTTGATCCAAGAAACCAAACGCAGAAAAATACTGCTAATCTGTAGTCAATGAAATTAGCGTAACCAATATAGGACACACGTTTTTTGTGAAATCCTTAATCACACTTAGGTGTCAATAGTCACCAAGATGCCATTCTGGGCATTGGAATCTGTAGTGAAACATTAGTCAAGTTTAAGAAAAATTTCCTGTCACAACTCACCGATTTTAAAATATCCAAGCTTTATTGCATCAGTTGTTTTGGACGCCTGCAACGGATGTTTATATATTTCAGAAAAATGATTGCATTCCAAGTTCGAGCTTTCAGTTTATCATCAAATCACAAAGCCCAAACTGGATTTTCTCAAGGTCGTACGCAAACATAAGAGGCAAAAACAGTTTCAACAGTTGTACCTACTGCAGCGAAATAATAATAATAACCTTCGCAGTCCATCAAGTTATGAGAAAAGAATGTATGTCGAACTCTTCGTTAGTCCTCGAAAAGAGACTCCTCGGGAGACAATTGACTTTCAGAAACTCTTCGGACATGACGTAGAGTTTGAAAGCTTGTTCATGGAGTAAAATGGTAGCATACGATGTGGAATCAAGCTTAATTGAATATTCTGCTGCATTGTAAGAGCTCTAGATAAGCATTCAACTTTTGTCGATCTTTTGGGGTTTGAAAATGTCATTTGTAGAATCGGTTGAGGATGTTTTAGCTTTTCAAAAACAGAAACCACCTCCAAAAGACGCGAGTTGAAACTAACTTCCGAATTTGTCACTAAACTTTTCTAGTTATAGTCGCCTTTTGAGTTGAATTCTAGTCCTTTTTCGGTATTTCTTAATTTTCATCTTAAAGCCAGTCTTTTGAAGTTACGGTTAGGGCTGATTTGTGGTCGATTAGATGAGTATGTCACACTTTCCAGCTCGGGTTTCTTGAAAACAATTGACGGTAGCAAATCAACTTCCAGAAATTCTGGAAGAATGACAAGCAAAGTTAGGGTATGATGATTATGATTAGCCTGCAGTTTTGTAAAAGGCTTCACTGGAAACCATTGAACCGATCATCAGGGTTGTTATCAGGATCAAAATGTCCAAAACGTAGAAAAAACGCTGGTTCCTCCGGAGCGTTGGAACAGGGCATTAAATTACCCGTTTAACCGATACTCTAAACTAACTTATTTTGCCCGACTTTTATTGCTGGTATTTGCCATTGTGTATGTTAAAAGACCTAGGGTGGAATCAATCTGGTTTTGAAAGAGACCCTGGGAATTAAGTTGGACAAAAGCACAGTGAAGATTGCGGTGGCTTTCAACAAAATATTCCTTGTTTTCACCACTATTTGGAGAAAGTTCATCAGGAGTGATTCCGTTTCAACAGTTTCGGCGTGTTTAACCAATGTGGGTTTGCACAATGAATTTGACGGCATCAACGACATTCATCTGCAGCCTTTGGCTACACAAACACAAATACTCGATAAAAAGAACTGAATCGGAAAAAAATGAGCTCGAAAGACCAAGTACAAAGGGATCACTGGCCTTGAATGCCACCGATTTTCACTGTTTGGTTAGCGGAAGCGACGGCATTTACTGTAGACATTTGTCCTTTTTCCATTTTATTTGTCCATTTGTCAAGCAGAATAACAATGCCGGATCGGCGCAGTGTTTTTATAATCAAAAAAGCGCGAGAATACTCAGCAGGTCAGAATTTTTAAAGCATTTTGTTTGACGCGGGGATGTAAAGCTTTACTTTCACTACTCGAATTACTCTATATTGACCATTTGTTTGTAGGGACTGCACTTGGGCCCAACGATGACGATTTGTTCTCGGAATATTTCTTTAACGTGAGTTTGTCTTTGACCAGAAGGCATTTATGGTATGAGAATGACAATTTACAATAGACAAGTTATGTGAAAGCAAATCAAGGTGTTAAACCCTATAACTTCAACTTTTCAGTTTCATTAGTCATTTATGGCATCTGCAGATTTTGGCAAAAAATGAATTTCCTAAATTTGGTACTACGTGTATCTGATTCTGATTATTGTAGGGAATTGTCAATAGATGTAGAAAACACTAAAGCCTATGAGTTCGAAGCCTGATTTCTGAGGCTGTACTAAAAATATGTATCCTGCTAGTGGCATTCATTATTTTGCAAAGAATCCAACCGTTATTGCTGGAATACTGGAAATCAAATTATTTATATTCATGGTCAACAAATTATTTGATTCGAGTAAAACACCCGTTTTACAAGCATAAATTCAGAATAACGACTTTTGATGGTAGTATACAATATTATATATATTCTATAGGAACAATTACCAATTCACTACTTAGGAAAGTTAAACAATATTTACTCCTATACACACTAGAACCACCAGCTTAAATTTGAAGGGTGTCCAGTTCACCGAAGTGCTGCCGAGGCAAGGCGGAATATACTTGACTTGACGTCCATCCTGGCACCGAGTGACGGCAGATTAGATTACTTCTGAGCGCCTTTGATTCCGAAAAGGCACCGAAGTTTACCAATCATCGGACGGTTGAGTTCGAACCAGTTCGTAGAAGCGTCGTTGGCTGCAAAAGCAAGTAATTAATTTTTAATTTTCTTAAATCTGTAAGTTGAACTGGAACGAAAAATTGATAGTCAACTTACAATTCGGTAACCCCAACTCGGCCACCTTTGAGTCACGCTTTTTTGCCAAAGCGGAGAAATACGGATTGGATTTGAGAACTGGGAAACAGAAAACGGTAAATTTTTTAAAATGAAATCCACTATGAAATACGCGTTATAGAACCTTAAAATCTGATTGGTTATTGCTCACTTTGTTCGGATGTAAATTCGGGCATGTGGTCAGTGAGCAAGACGCGGTTGTCGGCACTTGGAAAAGGCGCAGTTAGGTTGCGCACTAAGCGTTCGTTGTATCTGTAGACGAGTTCGCGAGTTGTTCCGTTGTGGCCGCACCCTTTCAGAAGACTCCAACGCTCTACCTTCGCGGGGGTTACTGGAACTATAGCAAAATTTATAATTTAGTCGTACATCAAGAAGCAAATGTTAAAAGAAGTTATAAGTTACAACTTACGACCTTCGAAATTCATTAAAGCTAAAAGTGCTGGCAGATAAATTTCCTTGCGAGCTCCTACGTTTTCAAAGCGGCGGTGAAGATTACCAGTCATCGTCCGGTCGAGTTCGAACCAACTCGTAGAGGCATCGTTGATTGCTAAATCGAAATCGTAAGTAATTTATTTTATGATTTCTGAAAGGTTAATCAGAATGAAATTTTCGATCAACTCACCATTAAACAAGCACAACTTAGCAGCCTTTGAGTCACTGTTTTCTACGCCGGCGGAGAAGTCCAGCTCCATTTCCCGCAATTCAGCCGCCTTTGAGTCACTGTTTTCTACGCCGGCGGAGAAGTCCAGCTCCATTTCCCGCAATTCAGCTGCCTTTGAGTCACTTTTTTCAACGCCGGCGGAGAAGTCCAGCTCCATTTCCCGCAATTCAGCCGACTTTGAGTCACTTTTTTCAACGACGACGGAGGGTTTGAAGAGCTTATAGAACTTGAAAGCGGAAAGGATTCTCACGTATTGAAGGAGCTTCATTGTTGGGCTGTTGCTGGATTTCGACTAGCTTCGAAACTGTGAGCTTGCAAACGTGTAGCGCAGTTGTCCTTTATGATGGAAGGAGCGATGATTCTCAAGTTTCCTGTAGCACTGACACAAGTCGAAGTCGACTGAAGTCGAGTGAGAGTCTAATAAGCAGGTCTCACGACAGAGGTGAAGGCCAGTTGTTGAATGCCAAGAAGACTCAGGTTAATGCTTTAATTGCTAATCAATACGCAAGTATTTCTTCAAGAATATCAAATCTGCAAGTCTTGGGAAATGCCACATTTTTAAACTGCGCTTTTTACTTCATTCTTCACCGCGACAAAGTTCTGACTTCGTTGCAAACGTTGAGCAACAAAGTGTTTCTAATTTTATATCGGTCGCAAGAAAAACCACAACTTGTCCAATGCCATGCTCCGCCATTGTTTCATCTGCCCGCTGATCGATAAACGAGTCGAAACGTTCTGAGTGGTATTTACTACTTACCTGTAATTATTGAAAAGCAGTATCACAAGATATGAACAGGGACATTGCAAACTTTGATACTAATTAACAAAGCAATTTTCGAATCACATGAAAGTATAAAGTCAGTTTGCTGAAAAATACGACGCTTGCATTTAGATTTTTTGCTCTAGAACCTTGAATTAATGAGCGAGTATTCAGTATTCCATACTATGCCTGAAAAGGTTGAAGGTCAATGAAGAATCTGGAGCGCGCTCGATCCCCATGTTAACCAACCGCAACTATTAACCGCTATTACTGGGCTGGGCTTATATAGTGCAGTAGGACTTTTCCCATGACGAGCCTATACGGGTCGAAAAATTTCTTCACGAGTTTTTTCTTTAAAATCGGTAGGAAACGGGGCCTACTATATGGTCACGCGCTTTGGCGTCGCGCTCGAAGCTTCAAGTTGATAACATTGAATATGAACTTGGTTGAATTGCTAGAAGTTTATGCTTTTTACGGCCCTACATTTCAAGCATTTCATCTTTGAATTTTCCACAATTAAAATTAAAATGACCAGTAATGTTCAAGAAAGCTGCAATGAAATGTAACGAAAGTGGTACTATTTTTAGCACTGTAAATAGTGGTACAAATAGAATCACGTATTTCGGACTTGCCACTTCCTGCAATGACTCCCTTAATGGACGTTGTGGGACCATATCCTTTTTTCTCCACTATGCCCTCCGAAATCCTGAAATTTTGACGATCTCCTGTCTCCTTTTTCTGAAGCGAGAGATCTTGGCGCTGGGTCCCACTATTTTGAGTAGGAATTCACTCAGCACGGGGAGAGCTTGAAAAAGAACCTTAAGGTAACTCCTGGGAACAAATGATACTATATACGTGGCTCAATCTCAATCGAAACACAAATGATAATAATGAAGGCTTCAAGAAATTTCTGCAGAATCGGCTTTATTAGTGGCTAATAGATTTGCAAGTCATTGGGAAAAATTTAGACTTTAGAATATCATCAGGTTCAACAGTAAGCAGTACTTCAACGCATGCAGTAACCAAACAAATGTGACAAAAACAACTCATTTATATGTACTTATAAATTAATCAAAGAATTAAAAAGCAACAGACAGATTTGATATCTTTTCGAGAAGATAGCTTTATATTACTCTAAAACATAAAAGCATGTTTGACACCCATGAAAAATAGAGAAGTTGAAGATAACGTACGATGATAGTACGTGAGGGAGTTCAGAGTCAGTAACTTCTCAATGTATGTTTCCGAAACGCTGATAAATTGGTGAAATGTTTATGTCAGTAACGTCAGTTTCACAATAACAATTTTCAAAAAATAGTCATTTTCAATATTATATGTGGGATTGATGTTCTCGAGGAGGCACGAAACAGACATGCAGAGTACATTGCCAGATTGCCTATTAATTATCTCATTGATCAATAAATTATATACTGGAGAGTAAGTACTATCGCTATCCACTGGCATAAATAAGAGCTTGGCACTGTGTTTTGTATTCGTCATGCTTTGCATTTATCAAAAATAAATCTACACATTAACTCGGGTGGCAGCTCCAGCAACATCTTGTGGGTTCGGGGTTATTTCAACAGTGTTATGATGCAAAACCGCAAGCGGAGCTCCGTCGGCTGGAGACGCATGGTCTAGGATGTCGTCCTCAGAACTCAAAACTGACCCATTCCAAAGAAATCGTCCACTTGGAGTGCGAGTGGAGAATCTTGCTTTCCGGCGTGAGACTGGCCTTCGCATGATGCTGTAACCAAATCAGAAACCTGCAGTATTGTTCTTTCGTGAACGAGGGAACTGAACCAGTAAACAACTTACCAGCGACGTTTCATTACCGTACGGCTTGACAGATTGTCATCATCGGAGAACGAGTCAAATCCATCTTTACAGTCATCAAGATCTTCAGTGGTACCTTGAGAGTCATTACCATCATTGCTATCTCCATGATCGTTGAAATCGCCATCGTAAGCATTGTCACTTGCAGGTGTACCTCTTCTGTCAGCAGCGTAATCATCATCGTCCTCGTCAGTAAATCCTGCACTTTGCCTGTAGGACTGTTTGACTGTAATTTCATCACTATTGAATCGGCAAGCACAGTGGCAGTGACAGCATCCGTGCACGGAGCTGTTAACATTCTCTACAACTTTGTTCCGAAGACTGCAGACTTTGCCCTCCAAACTTTCTAGAAGATCATCACTGCTTTCGTTTTGATAGTCGTTGTTGTTGTTTTTCATTTCTCTGCGATTGCCACGCAAGTCTTCTGGCAGGTCATCATCGTCATCATCCTCTTCTAAGTTGCTTGATACAGATCTTCGCATACCAACAGCGCCTTGACAATCTTCCTCGACTACAGTTTCGCTGATGAATGACTTCTTGTTTAGGTATGATTCGAAACCTGGTGTTTTACTGCTTCCCTCTGAGCCCAATGACATGTCTATAACTTTTAATTCCTCTTGCTGATTGTTGGCAATTGGTGAGGAAGGAAGATTCAAGTGCAAGTGTCTCGAAGCTGTTGTCCGGTACTCAACGAAAGATTCTTCAGTTTGCATTTCGGTGCTTACAAGCTGTTTCTCGGTGATAACAGCCACCTTTGAAACCAAAAGAAAACACAATTCGAAACATTAAAAATTAAAAATGACAACCCAAAGACAGATTTTTCATGACGCTCACTTTTTCGTTACGTGGGCTGCTGCGCGGTGAGATAGATTTCAAATAATTCTCATGACTTTTAGATCTTTGATGCGAATTTCGTTTACTGCGTCTGGATTTTGAAGGCAACATGAGCGTCGATGGCGATTTTAATATGGATTGCGGTGTCTGAGAAGAGTCAAGCTCAGTATACAGATTTCTGCCATCCACGTTGTTCTCACAAGCTTGGCCACTACTGCTTTGTTCTATTTCCTGCAAGTATACACATTTGATTGATACTTCTTCCAAGAAACGTTCGTCTTAGGGCTAAGAACAAGTTCACTTACAAATGATCCTCCAATCACCTTATCCGGGCTGATAGGCGTTGCTGTGTCACTCTGCTCATCGACTTGCGCAGGCATCAAAATGGCAGCTCGTGTACCAGCTCCTTTAGCATTACAAAGAAGATTTTTTGGCCTCTTGCACGATGACATCCCAAATGCACGCTCCCGTCTGTTGCAAGATTTCGTAATTTTAGGCATTTAATATTGATTTACGGTCCGAATTACATACAAACAAATCTTACTGTGCCAGTCTGTTTCCCCAACTTCTGAGTTCGTTATCGTGATGAACTAGCTCCAAATAGAGTTTATTTGTCTTCTCCAGCTTTCTGATGTAATGCTCACGAACGTCTTGAACATGACGAAGTTCTTCTTTCCGTTTCTTTATCAACGCATCTTCGGTTTTTGAATGCGAACGCCGAGTTTTTGCTTTTGTTAGCTGATCCTTCAATTCCTCCTTCCATTTTTTCTGTACAAGATACATGACACAATCACTCATTTCATAACCATGCTTCATTATGAGAACATAAGAATACTGGATAGAGGCTAAATTAACGATCATACCTGCATTCGTAGATACTGGTCTGGTGGTGTTGCTAATACTTCAGTACTTGCAATTTCTATGTGCATCATAATCTGCTTGAACGATGGCCGATTTCTAGGCTTCGTCTTGAAGCATTGCTTGATTAGCAGAACGTAACCCTGTTTACAGATACAGAGCATGTAAATCGTATTTAGTTTCACCATCATCGCTTCCAGTTGAAACTTACCTCCGCACAAGTTGCAGATGGGATCGGCAAGTGTAAAGAATTATTGCCAACGCCCCAGATAATCGCAGAAGAATCAACATCTTTATACGGAGTTTCACAAGTAAGTAGCTCCCATAGAACAACACCAAATGACCTTTAACGAGATTAATTTTAGATATATACCCATGACGACAGAATCTTGCAACAAAAAAACTCGATGACGACTTACCACACATCCACTTTCTCAGAGCAGGCTTCGTTCCGAATGATTTCTGGAGCCATCCAAGCCACTGTTCCAGCAAAGCTCATTCTTGTACTAATCTCGTTCCACTGACGACAAGTTCCAAAGTCACTGATTTTAGCAACTTCATTGGCACCAAGAAGCACACTGTAAATTCAAGAATGTCGTTGACTTACTTGTTGAACACGTGTATAAAAGCAGGTGGAAAATAAAATATAGAAAGAAGCTCACTTTGGACTTTTGAGATCTCTGTGAATTATTTTTTGAGAATGTAGGTACAGCATTCCACTGGCAATATGACTGGACCAATCTACGAGACGACGAGGTGGTACTTCGTCTCGGCGTTGTATTACACTGTACAAAGTTCCCAAAGGGCAATACTCCATGATGATGCAGTAGCATGGAGCTTGAGTACATACGCCTCTGTAAAAACCAATCTTATTTTAAACTTCAAGTTACATCACTTTCTTGATAGTCTTAATAGATTCTAACTCACTTGAATTTGACCACGTTAGAGTGATTGAGTTTTCTCAGGTGTTTAATTTCAGTCTCCTTGAGATCTCTTACTTTTTTGACAGCAACCAGCTCATTCCTGAGCCTTCCCTTGAAAACAGCTCCTTGTGCTCCTGATCCAAGCCATTCAAGTTCGCTAATTTGTTCGAAAGGAATATCCCATTCCTCTCCTGAAATGCAGCAAGACCCATTAACATAAAGTTGCAAAAATTTCAGGAAACGAGAATTACCTACATTGACCCTATCTTACCTAAACCTTGGTGTTTGAGATCATGTGAAGTGGCTTTGCCAATGATAGTCCACATTGGCCTCAGACATCCCAAGAGACCATTGAACCAGCCGTTGTTGACGCCAGACCTGGAATGATTAGCAACAGCCGGTAGAAGTACATCTGGAGGTAGCGGTTGTCCACGAGCGACGGGCTCCATTTCGAAATTCTTATTGGTGACATTTTGCGATTTTTCGCCATCACCAAGGTCTCGCTGCATCTGAGGGATTGCGACGACAGTGTGTGACGGTAACGAAGTGCTCATCCATTCTTCACCTCCAGATTCCGCCTGAGTGCAGCCATTGGACGAAACATCCGGTACGCTCAACGCCAAGTGTGAAAGCTTATCGCGGATGAGGATCACACTGAAAACAAAAACAGCAAAGCAATTAACCTCTTGAACTTCAAATACTACGCATTTCTTGGCGCCTGACTGAGTTCCATATATCCCATTCATTTGCACATCACACAACATGAAATTTAGAATCATGAAGCCCTCTGCGTGCAATTTACTTGTTTCGAATACCTTCATATCAGGTGAATTTTGGCATTTGATTGTGTCTATTTTCCAGTTAAAACTCCAATTTGGTAGCATTCTATCACAGTAAAAGATTAGAAACATTCGCCCTTGTCATCTGATCTTACTCAAACTCAAGCAACTCTTGGCTATTAGAGAGATCACCAACACAAAAATAGAAATAAACGTACGATATCATACGCATAACCCAACTGTGGTTACCTAACATTCTGTTATGATGTTGATTATAATCTTCAGCTTTAGCCAGCCAGATATAAAGTATGCACCTAAAGTCATTTCGATGCAGTTCTACTGGTCTCATTTTGTGGCAGATTCGCTACAACTACAACGCTACAGCAAACACGATCAACTTCGATTTGACATTTTTACTCACTTGGCAGCAAAGACTTGAAAGTGTACTTTTTAATTTGAGGCTCTATCATGTTCTTACCGGATGTACAGTAAAATCACTTTAGCAGCAAATTAGTACGTAATAGTCCCAAAACTGATTCCACCAACATTAGATAAACAAGGTTACTTCCTTCCTGCTAAACGGCATTCTAAATCCGTATCAATCTCGGCTGTTTACAAAGCTCAAACATTACTTTGTACTTACGACAGCTGACCGATACGTGCGAGGGCGTATGACTTGAATCGTTTTGTAATCAGTGTCTACAAAAATCTTCGACAGGAATGTAAAAAGTACTAGTAAACCCGTATACGAGCAGCAATGACACCAATGTAGGAAAGTTTTAGAATCAACCGAAATTAGCAAATACAGCCAAAACCTCACCATGACCCAAAGAAATAGGATTTTGTGAATACCAGCTTGACCCGCTAACACATGTAATAGAAATTCATCAGATTTCGGCTGGTTCGCTACGGTTGTTTGGCTTCCCATGTCAATTAGAAAACATTAATACACCCTGATATAAGACGCTATATATATAAGACATGATATGAACCGGAAACGCTAATACTGTCATTATATTTTGTTGCAAATTAATTGAGCTTACTTGTGCCGTAACTGAGCATTTGTTGTCCGATGATGGTTTTCCGTGTAAATTTCCGAGTCAGAATCAATACTGATGGTTCGACAACACATGAACGCATCTCGGAATATATTTCTCCGTCTCATTTTGCCACATCCGCCCCGCTTTGACCTGTGACTTGCGTCAGAGGTCAACCCCAGAAAACACAAACTCAGAACGCTCCCAATTTTGCAGTTGTATATATACACAAAAACTCCCCTAATTTTCAAACTATGGTATCAGCTGTTTGCTGTAATTGCTATTTTTCAACACCGAGTACACTCCTTGCGTTTCTAAAAAGCTCCAACCACCACAAAACTGATTTTTCAAGCCTGTTATCTTAACAGCAAGCTTCAAAAAAATTGCACACGTAAATATCCAAAACACAGAACACAGAATTTAAACGACAGAATTCGTGCTTCGCGCACTCGGTATTTAGAACCAAGGATCTCTACGTGCCCTCTTTGCAATTCCCAAGGGCTCGCATCCGTATATACGCGGTACTTTTGAACTTGTAACAATTCGGCCAAATTCCTTGTTTACAAACAACAAACAAGATTTTTGCTCTGTCTCAAGAGCTCGATCCTATTTCACAATTTTAACACAACTGATCTGCAAATTCGCAAAAACCCGGGTTTATACGTCTATTCGTCTTTACAGCGACTCTTGGCCCGGATATTACATCAAGTTGCTATTCTCGTCCCGGTCCCGGGTTTTCATTTGACGTTGGATTTCCCTAAGCGGAGTCGCCAATTTTATTTGGCTCTTCGGATCTATTCAAACTTGACGTCTCTCCTTTCGTTGTCAGCACTCTTTTTCTAAATTTCCCCACAAGATTACGCAACTTTTCAATTTCAAACAGGTCCAACACGACTGGGGCAACTCAAGTACAGTCTCCTCGTATGCATTTTACAACGGTGACGCTGAATCGGCGCTGGACGTCTTTGTGGAGCCATTTCCACTTTACCAGCTTCACACACAAACTAACTATAAGCTGGCTTGACGGCACCACATGCAACTTGGCCACTACTATCGATATCCTAGGTTCTTGGTGATAAGACGACATGGCATTTGCCGCAACCATGTAGTACGAACACACATGTTGTTTCCATTCAACATATTTAACTTTTGAAAGGCGGAATACACGTAGCCGTCGTATTCTTCCAAACATATCCAATAACCATCATCATTGATTTCCCCCCAAAGTTTGAAAACACAAGGTTCCGAGTCGGATCCACGTACATGAAGCTCAACAAGAGTCGATGATAGCGCAAAGTCTTTCGGATTAGCAAGATCCCTAAGGAACACATCAAGACAAACGATTCCTTTGTTTGTCACAATTTCCAAATCCACAACATGTATCTCTAGTCCTTTACAATAGACTTTCCTCAAAACTTGCCCAATTGAACCAGAACTAGAAGAGCTCAACTTGTTCATATATTTTTGCTATCAGCTCAAAATTATATAATCTTAATTATCGAGCAACGGCGCAAGATCCAACCAGCACTGACGACCATTGCTCTAGTTGGATTAACATGGGACATAGAACATGGCAATGACGACATGAAGGAACCTCCAAGTTATACGGAAATAAATGCACTTTTGTCAATTCAGCCCTCACCTCAGCCAGTAAAGGTGAATATTTATGACTTTTAGCAGACTATCATAGTTTCATTGTAAAAGTATAAATGCATATCCAATGTATCAGCTTACAGCTAGCCTCACAGTTCTATAGGGCACTAGACCAATTCTTCAACATTCTTTTAGCGCCGCTCATCGACTCTGCAAACTTTGATGATCACATGAGAACTACAAGCCAGACAATCCAAACCAAATGTCGTCATCAAAACATAACATCACGTATTGCCTAAACATTGCCATATGCTCACAGTGTAAATACAAATTAAAACTGACTGACGGATATATAAAAGATAAACAACCCACATATGTCGCTTTTAAATACACATGAAACCAACAAACTGTGTACATATATGTGCTGAAAACCAAGTAAATATAATAGTCAACCGGCAAGTTCCTTTACATAATGAGGCAGGTCACGAATCGAGGTCATGATATTGAAAATTCACAGGAATCTCAGCGACTGATTCTAAATTTTGTGCAATTTTAAAAAAGCATGCAGTTTTGAAATATATATATCGCCGATGCCCGCTATTGCCTTTCTCGCTTAAAATTTCCGATGGACGTCACAAGCCAAAAACGCCTTCGACTTCGAAATTGATCCCACCTATTATACCTGTCTCCTGCAACTTGTCTTTGTGACAAGTCGGAAATTGTCATCAGCTCATATATTTGTTTACGTACATTTCTTACATCAAACGGCAAAATTATAGAGATAACCTTTCGGATACACAACGGAATAATAATCAGCTGGAACTTTCCCACAGAACACGTTGAAATCATAGGTAGTTTTCCAAACAGACATTCCAGGGATCCAAATTATTTGCTGTTCCATCATCGACACGCTATCAGATGGCCAATTCAGGAAGCTTCGATAGAGCTCTCCAACCATGCGTTCCGACTTCCCATCATTGCAAATCAAGGTTATACATTTTCCAGCTTGGAGCCTATAGGGAAAGTCGTGGCAATTTTTTCGCTTTCACCCCAAGGTTACGGGAGAGTCCGTAATCAAGTTGCTTGATTTGCTTGTTGGGAAATATAATTTGTACAGGTCTTGGCAATCAACAAGAAGCAAAACATCAAACAACTTTTGGCGAAGGATGGGCATATTCGCCGTCTTGCAAATGTCATGGTGAAATCAATAAGTTAGCTACAAACGAAGGATCAAAAAGCCCCCAAGCTCTAGGCCAGACAAGCGCTATTTCCCCCAACGCCCTCTGTCGGCGATTAATTTGCTTGAAATCACATTTATAGATATCCCAAGTGTCAGAAACGTAATCAATCACAACAAGAACTCAGCCAGGTTGGATTTAATCTACGTTGCTCTGGCGGTAGTGTCGGTGCCCTGTTTATCTTTTCTTGAACATATCTTGTCCACATTCCAGTCGAGTTGATGACACGAAAGTTGTATTTACACAACTTGTGTGCGGCATATCAGTGAAATTCTTGGAAATGCTTTCTATCTCGAAATGTACAAAGATCAACAGAAGAGACCGACAACTTCAACTCCAAAGGCTCGTTAACAAGTGTATATAGGAAACGGGATTATATCTCTGATTCCAAAGCTCAATAATAAAGGGCTTGTGATTTTGGCAACATGTACATTGCTGCTTGGAGATTTGAAACCAAAGTTTCAAGTGTACTTGTATTGTACACAAAAGGTTCAAGTTTCCTCTCTGCTATTCTTCTGAGAGAGAGCAAGTTGTTTAGCTAATATTGACGTATCTGCGTCCTCTGCTTTCCTTCCTTGCCGTACTTGATAGGTAAAAAACTTTGTCTGTCAGAACCAGCAGTTTTGTAAAGTCTATAGAGAATCTGGCCAGAAAGCAGTTAATTACTCAATGGCGACAAACAAAATCTTTCAACTCAAGACTCTCAAAACGAGACCTTTCTCCGAAAGAAAGCAATTTGGGCCAATTTCTACTAGCTTCCAAGAAACTGCGAATTTGATATGGCGCCCATGAAAAGTGTGTATATATTTTCTGAGGCTTATTGAAGCCATATATAATAAAACAGCAAACCCACGTTGAAGTATATAGTTGTTGGCGAGCTTGAGTAGTGAGAATATGAGCGATTCCCTTGCGGACTGAGCGTTGGCAAAAAAAACCCGCCCCTTAAATTACATGTCAGTTAATCTACCGTTGCAGAATTATGCACTTATGTTTGCCGCCTCAACAGTTTAAAGCCAATATTTACTTTGGATATTTCTAGGCTTGGAGCCTAATTTCGTTCAAACTTTGAAAGGTTTCGCCAATATATTTCCAGACAAATATATTCAAGTGCTATGTGCATTCTGTGCATGGAGAAGTATCAGCCTTTGCTAGACAAATATTTAACAAGTTGGAGTATTTAGCAGTTTTAGTTCTCACTTGATCAGCATAGGATCCACAGAATCCTTCAAAACTCTGTCTGTATCAGTATTGTATTGTATGCATGCTTTGCGTGGCTAAGTTGAAAGTGATCAAAATATATTATAGGTTGTAATTACTTACCCGTCTGAAAAATACTGATTCTCTCGAACATCATTCAAGGATCGGATGGTCGCTTCCGAATACTTGGAGCTGTACGAGTCGCGAAGTACACTAATTTTTCTATTTTGTTTCTTGTGGCCGAGGGCGTTTGTGTTATTGTTGCGGTGTCGATTGTATCTGTCCTTGTTGTTGCCACTAATACTGCTAACATTGTTAGAACTCCAATTTTTATCGTCCTTGTCATCCTCGTCCTTCTCGCTCACTCCTCCCTTGTCCAAGTAGGACAATTTTGATAGCGACGCCGAAGGTCGGATCACAGCTCCGACGACCGCTGGAGTCAGCATGATGTTTGTCTTGCTTGAAGTCTTCGATTGACACGGGTAGTTTTCGGTTTCCGTTTATGTATTTCGGGTTCCGGCGTTTACATTGTTTTCGATTCTGTAAAATATATTACAAAAGTACAAAATTAGAACCGATTTGAAATTTTATGTCCAGTCTTTATTTGGTCAGATTTAGTTTCAATTCTAGCAAATATATTTTTTTGCTTTAAGCTATAGTATGTACAATCTGAGCTGTCTTCCATACCGATCAAAATTTTCGTTTCAGGTACTCTTTCTTCTTCAATCAAACTTTCACTCTCTGCTTACATTCAGAACGTTGAAAAATTTCAGGCCAAAAATTCACAAGTACCGATGATAACCTTTTGGAATCCTTGGGAAACAATATATTTACAGACTCGACAGGGACAGACGTCGAAATGTACTGCGTTAAATGGCCGGGATTCCCCATGACTTTTCCCTGTTTTGGATGGAGAGCGAGCTTTCTCCAGAATGGTGTCGTGGAAATCCCGTTGCTATTATAGCACATGTTTCCCTTGCCAAGGAGTGGTAAAGCAAACCAACTTGTCCATGTGTTTAGCCCTGACGAAAAGGGGAAATTTTCATGTAACCTTCTCTCTCTTTCCCTTTGCCTTTGAAATGCATCGGTTTGCTTTCCTTCTCCCCGAGCAGTCGAATCTACCCTTTTCCATTCACAGCTTTCCTCGAATCCTTCCTGGACAATAGCGAAAGAGCTTTCCCAGCAATACGCATGTATATATAGCAAGTACGTATATAATGAGATGAGAAAGTACGCCGGGTTGTTTGGTCAAAGCGATGGCGGGTAGTATCCGGAAAAAAAAACTTAAAAGTTGCCCATGTAGCTAGTACGGCGGTGGCACATGCTATTCTGCCTTATATTATATGTGCTTTAAGATATGGGCATCTGAACTGATAGAATGGAACACGTTTGGTCCGAGGGGGCGCAGTCGCAGCATGTTAAATTATTGATTATTTCCGAGTTACCCCTCACCGATTCTGCGGCTCTCTCCAAGACCCTTTTGATAATTTTTTTCTTCTGGGCTATAAATACCACTATTATTTGATTGCAAAACCTTCTCTACTTTCACCCACTCGTTCAGTGCAGCCTTTGAATGGCTTTCAAAAAAAGTATGGATATACTTTCGATAGCAGCAAGGGAAAGTTGAAACATTCAGAATGTGGAATACAGTTGCTCTTGAGAAATACTTCACGGGCTTTTAGTGATTGATTAAGTAATTCGTATTTGATCGTTTACTTTGTACGACACCCCCCTACAAATTTTGAAATCCTGTTGTTGAGCATATAAAAGCCGTCAGAATTCAATCAACTTTAACTGTCCCTAAAAATGCCCTTTTGAAAAAACTTGTTGCTGGGAATTTTTGATTACGTCGACTTGGTTACATGTATGTACTTTTAGATGATTACAGAAGCATAAACCATTAGAGTCTTTGACGTCTTTCAAAATTGGATGCTTGATCACGTCCAGCCTCCTGAGTGAAACCATTAGAGCAAGAGGTCTCTAAATACATATGTCTTGATAATTGTGAAAGCTCAGATCGGACGTCATTGCCAGATCCCGGGTTTTCGTCGTACACATCCGACAGCGGGTATCGGATGAAGAGAAGAGGCAACAGGTATCATCGAGAATGTCTTTGCTCGTTAGACGCATATATATACTTTGGAAGCTTTCTTCCTTGGCCATAGAGCCGCAGAAACATATTTCCAGGGATCTTTATGATCCGGACACTTGTCCACGTGTAACTTTCTCCTTTCACTCAACTATATAGTGTATTTAAATATACTTCTTTTAGGAGAAGAATCCTTTTGCTTTCTTTCCAAGGCCACAGAGAAGAAGCGCCTACGCAAAATTGAACCAATGGAAAGCTTTCAAAATTCAAAGCCCCCTTACGGATTTCTGACACTCAAAAATACATAACAAGGTGTTGTCTTTGTATGCACAATCAAATAGCAATTTAAGGCCAATTTTCACAGTTGCATAGCTCGTATACGCACAGTTTGGTAAAATGACAGTACTTGAGTGGAAAAATGAAAAATTGAAGGATTCCAAAAGGTACCGGAATTTTTACATCAAACGTATATAGTATTAACTTATATTGCTAGTCTTTTATATATGTTCATTATGTAACTATGGCTTTTAGCCTGATACTTTTTATTTTGCAAAATGTAGAGACGAGAGCCACCTGTGAATCATGCTTTTTGTGAGGCAAAAAATATTTTGCAGAGTCTTGATTAACCATTCTACGTCAATCTCTCCGGAACTGATAATACTCGACAAATTAAATTCCTCTATTGCTTCTCTCCCTTTTTAATTTGGAGCATCAGAAATCATAAGCCTATATGATTCTCCAAGACCATGTAAATGCTGATATATAATCAGCGCCATGTGTAATTATACATGTATATTCACGCAGTCGCATATTTTTATCAGCACACCTGTCGTCTTTTGCATTACAAAAGCATGAGATCTCTGCAGCTCATTTTGTGGTATTAGCCGCAGTTTAGTCATCGGAAGCTTAATTTGATCAATTTTAACTGTAAATACAAGTATATATTCTGATCTGAATAATTATCTATTGAACTTGGCTTCTGGTTCTGATTTCAAGTATTAAAATTCTCATATTTTTATATTGGCTGCATTCACAGATATATATTATTATCGTTATGTAATTCCACCCCATGACGTCACTAACTATATACTGTCAGAGTCATTTCCACACGATCCAAACGCCATAAAAGGCATTCTTCAGCACAGGTCCCGCATCCCTTTATACCAAGTACATAACGGCATTGTTAAAAATCGAAAGATAAGCAACGAGTACTAGATCAAGTTACTCTCATTCAATTACTCAAGGACCAAAGACATGGAAAAACATGGACAAATTTATCCTTAGAACAGTAGACGCACATGCGAATGGCGTTACTATAAAATTACTCACAAAATTAAATTTCGACTCAAATCAATGTAAGAAAGCCAAGAGTATTCCAATCTCGTATCTGTTTACATATAATAGCCGTTTGCCAAAGTTTTCTCTTATTTTCTCACTCAAATGCACTGGGTCGAGACTGGATGTCTATTGAATGTGTATGCGTCACTATTTTGTTAGCTCTCACCAGTCAGAGCTGCCCTTTGACATTTCTGAAGCAATAACGCAACATGACTTGAACCTACATAGATAATTCAACCTTGCAAACCTGTCAATTCTGGATGGATTCGCTGGAGAGTTCTCAAGAGCTGATGCAATATAAATAATATTAGCAGGGCAAATTGAAATTGTAACAACAAAAGTCTTTGGACATGTACCGCCAATGTAATTCTGAAGGACTGCTGAAACAAGACGTATTTGTTTGACGGAATATAAACCTTTCTTTTGTTCTGATTGACCACCCTTGTCATATCCTCGTTTTTCCTCTATAATTTTCAAAGCCTCTTCTACAACAGACTCTTTGTTTACTAGAAAAAAAAAGAAGCTCACCGAACGTTAGTTCAGATTCCTCGTAATCCGTTTCAAGACACCTTTCGTCACAAGTCCGCATCATTCCGACGATAAAAAATTGGCAAATTCTTTTCACTATTACTCACTCATCCACCTGTGCCGTCACGGCCGTTGCTTAAGACAGAAAATATATTTGAAACACACACACACACACTTTGCAAACACTCTTACACTTTTCAGAATCAACTTATTTGGAAGGCGCTGCTGAACTGCTGAAGCCCAAATTGGATATTTAATTGGTGGCCACTCATGAAATGACTAATTGGCAAAAGTTTTGTGAACATAATCTGGGCAAAATTAATATCAACTACTGGCAACTTGAAATCTCCAAGAGATAACAACACTTTGATATCACAACACACACACACTTGAAATACTCTTGTTTTTAAAAACTTTTGCCGAAATTTCCATAAACGTTTGTTCCCACTACTGACACCTCGACCACATTTCGGCGTCCCTGTAACCGATATATTGCGAGACGGTGGAAATTTGGCGAAAAGTCACAGTAAATTTGGAATTGGTCACGCAACTCGGACTTCAACTTGTGTGTGTCTGCAGCAAGAATGGCAGGTGAGGCAAGTGGTTCTTTGTGTGAATGTGTGCAGGCTAAAGTTACGTCGAGAATCACCAAGAGTGGGGCGGATGGATGTGAATTCTGTCAGTCGATTGTTACAATGTATATATATAACTTTTAACTTGCTTTTAACTTTTATATATATAACGTTTGCGAGTGAGCAAAGTAAAGGGGTAGCCGGTAGCTACTATACACTAAATATAGGAACTGGCAGAGTACTGACTGACTGACTGAGTGAATTCGACTCGGCAACCCCTTGCCCAACTCCAACTCTACTGACTGAGCAAAGTCTGAGCGATGCGTAAGAGCTTCAGAAGCTCTCGTCAGACTTGCATCTCTTTAAATGGCTTGAAGCTTGACTGATGATGGTCTTTTGATAATAGCCATCGCCACATTTTCGGCCATCTCTGACTGAAGCTACCAGCTACCCCTCGGTCGCTCTCAATACCAAGTTGTACTGTACTGTGTCGTCGTCGTCGACTACCTCAACAACACCTCCAACTACAATTGTTATATCCTTTTCCTGCCTACCTATCTAATTCTACCTGTAGACACGCAAACAAAAAAGAAAAAGAACCCAAGTTATATATACGCATCTGGAACACACCCTCGGGCGCATAACATATAGTTTCGGTTTCACAATCGAGTCAAAAGCCTTTCCATGTTCCAAATATCTACCAACTACTATCCCCGTCACAATCGCCTTCACCAACAGCATTGCCGGACAGCGTTCCGCTCAATGGATATATGCACCTGAAACGGTCTCATCGTCAACTTCTGGTTAGTCCAAGAACGGAAGGATCAAAAATCGCCTTATTTGGCCATCTCCATCTCACGATATATCCTCATCCATAGCATATCTCTCAAATATATTACGTTTCATGACGACAAACCAACTCAACACCATATATAGCTTTAAACGCGGATACCTGAGAGTTGATACAGCAGTAAACGTTACTACGGATACAATGTTAGGTTCATTAGATGAAATTCTGTCAGAGATCAAAGAGTCGTTTCAAGAGAGTGAGTTTGGTACATGCAGTACTGGAATTTTAACCTGAAGAATCGGTGAGTCAGTGGGCGAACAAAGGACGATTGCAGGTGTATTTCAAGTCAGGGGACAAAGGAACAAAAAGATACACGGCCATAAAGGTTCTTTTGCCTTGCCACCACCAGCACCACCACCTTGCCTCATTCAAAGGGCCACACTGTTTGGTTAGGATCAAGTGCAAGAGGAGGAACACAAGCAGTTGATTGTTGGACTTTGGATCCTTTTACAAGGGTCCAAGGGGCGTCCTCAGGATGTTTTGATCGGTTCCGCAGACCCGATGTAGAGAGAATATAGTTTTTAGTTGCATTAGCGATTGTACCTGAAGCAGAACTGACTTTTTGTGATTTTTACCTGGAGGAAAGCATCTGAAAGTTCCATGTGATCCTCAGACGACAGAATATATTTACTAGATACTTGCACTTGAGCATCAATGGTCCCTGCATTCAGTTCGACTTTGAACTCATTAATCCAATGAACCGGTGCATATGATGGATGAGAAAGTGACAGGTACAGGATATACTCAGGGTTTTAGGGTTAGTGTCAATCAGTCAACATATGAACAAAATTGCGCAAATCCATTTCACTAATAAAAGCCATTTGTGAATCAAAGTTACATTTCTATTAGTTTTGCAGAAAAATTCTAATGCGCAATTTACTTCAAGAGTAACGCTACGTAATCCCTATATCCGATTGACAACCAGTTCTTGGAACGTTTCACTAGCTATCGATAACGTGAGACTGGTCACAGCTTCAAGCCACGGCGATTCAAGAAGTTTAAGGAAGACTTTGCTTTCCAGCGGGTACTTAAAGTACAGATGACGAAACTCGAGCATGGGACAGTCGGGCCCGTAAAGGCCAGTCCAAAGTCTGCGTCGCCTGGTCTCGAAGTCGAGGTACCAGCCGTAGTCCGGCGAGTGAACGTGGAACTTCAGTTGGATGTCGCGGGAGACCAGTTCGGACATGGCGGTGAAGTTCCAGTAGCGGTTGACAAGCCTTGCCTCTCGGACATCGGAATCAGACAGGTGGCGAAAGATGTTTTTCAGAATCTGCAAATGGAGAATCAACTCGCTCAACTTCACCCGTGCTCAAAAATTTATTCTCCATTTCTTGCACCTTACCACAAATATTTTCAATGCCACAGGATCCTAATTGGCAGAGGCACCTTTCCCGCCACCCCGCTTTGAGCTCCATATTTTAACAAAGTAGCTTTTACTCCACATGTTCGTTTGAAATGTACGGGAACTAATGTCCAGACTTTTCGGATCTGTTGAAACCAGAGCTGTTTTCAACCAAAGTGATTGAGCTACACAGTCAATTCAATGCAGCCATGACATTAGTTGTTCATTTCGCGACTACAGAAAGGATTCATGAGGAGAAAGCCAAAAGGTTCCCCTTGGAAATCTTGAATGAGTATGTTTATGAAAAAATAAGAGGTATTTCAAAGGGTGAGACAGGGCTATACTTGAAGCATTTGGAAGGTGTTGCTGGCCATAAGCTTCATTCAAGGTACTTGAGCAAGTCCACCAATGCCAATTTCTAAGAATCGTAGAAAACGATTCGGTAGTCAAGCTTGAAAACATCCAAAGGGATTTTCTGTGTAAATGTTTCGTCTCCTTACATAATTCAAGGTAGCAAAGGGGCTAGATCTTTGTCTACAATTCAAAATTAAAAATTGAGCATATCCAGTGCTATTTTGAAGTCATGCGAACATCCTTTAAGCCACCATTTTGTAATACATTCTTACTCACAGCCTGTTCAGCCCAAGACATGTTAAGTTACCCGCGTTAGTTTGTCAGGCAATAAGTTTAATGTTTCATCATGTCGATGGTGACCTCTAAAATCGTCTTGTTACACGGTACAAACAACTTACTTCAGATATCACGATTACTGGATTGTGCTGACTTTTGCATTAAAGGCAGAGACCAATCTACCAGCTTCCATCAATCCAATCATGCGACTGGAGTACATGTGATAATTGTTAGTGTCTTTGAATGCGAACAGAAAACGTGTTAATGAGGCCCTGTGTAAATAGGCTTATTTACGGGTAAAATAAAACAAGTTAACATTTCAGCCTTACATTTCTGCTGCCTTTTTTAATAATTAGCAACTTGCAGTTGTCGTCGAAGGATCGTGAACAGCTTGCAACTCTTACTAAATTTCACTCTATCAGTCGACGATAGTAGAACGTACCATCAACGAATTCATAGTACCATTTGGAACCACGTAACAATATGTAATGAGTTAACAAGTAATAGTTACAATAGTGTGATAATACAGCAATAACAACATAGTTTACAACATTCACCTCACGCAACTACTACGAGTACACTGTCCGCAGTACAACTTAAATTACTTATATATCATACGTAACACCGTCCCCAAATCTGCCAGTTTTTTACCTTCCTCTTTTTCTTATATCGTACTTCAGGCACGGAGCATATTAACATGTATCCACACAAATCCAGCCCTATCCAATATTACTAACTATTGTCACAAATCTAAGCGACACGACTTGAGTGTGGCAGGCATTCTAAGCTTTTTTGGACTTTGTCATTTTTTAAATAAACGTCGACTTCTGAAACAAAACCTTCAAAGTCGCTCGCTGACTCTAAATCGTTATTCAGAATCGTTCGACAAGTGAACTCGATATTATAATAGTCGCTTGCTTTCGCAATATCACTCGAGAGTAGTTAATAGCGATTCATACATTCAGCTAGAAAATATACTGTACGTTTCAAGTCGAGCTAATATTTCTGAACAACCAGCTTAAACTCGTTAGATCACACCACGAGAACTTTACGAGATTAACATTTACCACTAGTACTAGTCCGTCAAATCACTGAATTTTGAACAAAACAAAGTTTCTAAAGATGTAAGGGGACAAGAGCCTCAACGGGCACAAGCATCTACCTGTATTTAACAGAAGTATCGAAGAACAAATTTCGTTCTATTGATCTCATTTTTAACAGTAGCAACAGTGAGGAGAATCACAATTTTTTGAAAGTGTAATAAACTACAAACATGTATGACAAGATCATTCTTCTCGAATCAGGCTTCTGCCCGGAGAAACCACGGACCAAGCCCCTAATCACAGTGGTATCAATTTGACGGTAATTTTTAAATCTTCGTATCGTTTTTCGAACTTAAAAATAAGTTTTGTTATTCGTGACGTACATTGTACATTAATACGTTGCGTGCAGTAAACATCGAGCTACGTTCACGACGACCAGCGCTCCGCGTCTTGATATGATTTACAGAATCTTACAATACCACTTTTCAACACGTGAGCATTCAAAATATAGAACGTCATGTATAATCTGATAGGACTAAAATTTCGATTACTAATATAGCAATAGGTACCAATTCTTCCTCAGTTCACAAGTTCTTCCATGTACGGCTTAAATAACAAAACAATGGTAATTAAAAATTTCAAGTTGCAATGAGGCATAATAACCGTGTGATTTTCAGGTAGATACATAAACCGTATAATTGATCGACTCGTGAATGGCTTTGTCTCCAAAAACACAAATTAGGTTTTTCATAAGTATACTCTCAAACAAAAATTACACTTAACATCCATCTAGATAGAGTTTAGCTCTGATAAGTTATACAAGCATATTAGTTGGGCTTTGAACTGAAAACCAGTAACTGCAACGTATTACGAATAAGTAGAAAACGACAATGAGCCCGTCGATCTAATAGCTCGTGAACGTTAAGAAAGCCTCCCTAATCCTCATCGTATCCACATGTAAGTTGGAAATGCTGCTGAACATAAGTACCACTATAATGGGCAGAATTTTGATTTGATCAGTAATCAGTGCCAAATAGACTATCGAACATACCCACCTACTCGACCGCTCAAATCTCAACAAAAACATTCTTCGAACCGTCAAGCTTGCGTCTTGAGTATCACGTTTGCATTGCTTTCTCTTTCTGTCAACGTTTAAAGCAAGCAATTACGGTTATACAGTGTCGTGGCTACCAGCTGGCAGCCCTGAAACCGAATCGCTGAACCACAGTGGTGGAAGCTAACAATTTCAAAAGGTAGGAACTAAAAATACTAAATCGCTTTAACGCAATCAGGGCATGGCAAGTACTAATTCCCTACTACTAATTACAAGTTACCAAGTCCCGAACATGCTCACAAAGACCAAAGAAAAAGTAATGTAACTGAATATCCCCAGTGTAACTACCAACGTCAATAGTTAGCAGTGACAGCGTTAGATTAGACCCGTTATCTAAAACAATTATATAACCTTCACGAAACTAAAGAAATGCTTGTGTTATGGTGACTTTAAAACGAAGGTAATAGACTCTGCAAGGCCACATGGATCATATCGCTGACAGCAGACCACAGCTATCGCTTCCCCGGGTTTTTTGGTCGATCTCTCCGAAAGTTCCGATCTCTATCGCTTCGCTCAGTTCTCTCTCTCTCCGTTAGATTCCCTTTGCCATTCTCTGTAAGAAACATATACTCAGTCAGTATAAAACTCATAAAAAATCGTGTATTTTGTCATTTTCTTACTTGGCGCATTTGGCCGCCTTTCTTTGATTTCCTTCAGAGGTTTTTTCTTCGGGTCTTCGCTTGCTGAAGGACCTGCATGCGTCTCGGAAGTCAGTGCTGTCGGGTTTGGAGCTCTACTTGGGTTGTTACACGGAGAAACTGCTGGTGGTTGTACAGCCGGAGATATCCCAGCTTTTTCTTTCTTGGTTTGAGCAACTTGAGCATAACTCAGTCGAACCGGCCCTTCGTCATTTGAGCAAGTATTATCATCTGTTCTAGCCCCACTTCCTTCCGCGTCATGTTCTGCTTCGCTTTTGTCACACATCGCAGTACTCTGGAAAGTAAAACAACTTCTTGTGAAATCAATCGTGATTTGCGAAATAAGTTGAAGTTCAGTATACCGCACCTCATTCGGCAAATGATCAGTCAACCCCGAAAATGGTTTTGAGTTCATTGGCACAGTTTTCGCAAATCCCGGAACCGGGAAAGATTCTTGATCACTGGTTCGCACATTGGCATTGGCAGAAGTATTCGGTGAGTTAGAAACTGTATTGGGGTTAGTTTTCCCACTCGTGTTAGCACCATTCAAACGCGTACCACTACTGCCAGCGGATACAGGCTGGCTGCCAGCTGATTTTGAATTCGCGGAACCGGCGACTGAGGGGACAGAACCTCCAGAATTCTTGTTAGGGGAAGACACGGTAGTAGCTTTAACCGAATAAGGCACATCTCCAAGCCCTGCTGCACTTGCCGTTGAGACTGCATTCTGGACTCCTTGAACCAACTTGTTGTTTCCCGATGCCACCCCAGTATGAACAGCTGACTTTTTCTTTAAAGCCAAAGCTTGGGCGGAAGAGCCAGATTGTGCACTCACGCCACTTGCAGTCGTGCTAATACTGCTTGTAGTCGAGGCTATTCCTTGTTGATCGCCGTTCAACAAAGTTGACTCGATTAACGTTGACTTGTCTGCGGTTTCTTTACCTTTGGAAACCGTGGCAGTGCTGTAAAGTAAAATTATGTAAGTTGGTTGAAACCCACTGTGTGTAAATACAAAAACATTGATTTGTCTCACTCTTTTTGAAAAGGTCGTACATCGCCAACATCGTCGGCACTGCCAACTCCAACATCACGAAAATTCTTTTGGCTTTCCGCAACATCTTTTGATTGACTAGAAGTTAAGTCCTCGCCTGAACTTTGTAGCTGTTGAGAAGAGACGACAGCAGAAACAGTGTCTGAACTTTTAGCACCAACGGTGCCAAAATCACCAGCAGAGGAAGCTGTAGGCCCGGTCTCGTCTTTCTCACAATTTACAGTTGCGATTTTAGTATTCTTAACACCTTTAACAACGTCCGCTAACCTGAAAGAGCACAATATGTTAACATTTTGGACTTGAGTAAAAAATGCTCATTTTTTATCACAATTGGAACATTCAATTCAAACTTGATAACTGCGAAAACTCAAAGGAGCTTACCTGTCTTCATAAGGAGAATCTCCATTTTTCTGCTCAGCGTTAGTAACACCGGGCAAAGGTGGGAAAGCAGAACTTGCAAGATCGAACTTCGTGTTTGATGTGTTAGTATTGGAAGCATCAACTGTTCCATGGGCTACAGGTTGGGGCGAACCCGGCTGTGATGGAACTGGTCGATTGGACGGATTTCCTCGAATTGCCGCAGCAGCTTGAGAAGAACCAGCATCAGAACCTGTTTCTTCGTCTTTCCGAGATCCCTTCCTGACACTCAAACTGCTCCTGGGACTAGAAACAAAAAGTAGAATACAAAACTCCCGACTCTGACATTTTCATCATCATATCAAATTCATATTTACTACTAACCGAGATTCAGGTTTGTGGCGCGCCTGGGCTTGGTATTCGTGTACATTTGTAGGTACTGACTGGGGTAAATGATTTACATACGGACGTCCATTCTGGCTCAAACTAGATTGGTTTACCGAAGCACTAGAATGGTGATGTTGGTTGTGAGAGTGTGAGCTCCCATGTGCGGAAACTAAAGAAATTGTCGGAGCCATCCCCAACAAAGGTTGTGGAGCACCATTACTGCTGTTGTTCTTCCGTTGATTGTTATTATACTGATGATGAGAAGAATGGTTCCCCATACCAGAAGCACCACTAGCACTAGTTCCACCACTTTCACTATTCGATGAGTGCATTCGTCTTGGTCCTTGCATGCGAGTGCTGATGAACCAAACACACAAACACGTTATAATGGATTCTAATCGTGAAGTGTTAGTGATGAAGTTTCAAGCTGTATTAACTTACTCATATTTTGGATGATTCCGACGCTGTCCTAAAGACGATCCTTTGGTATAGTTTGTATTTGGACCAGAAGTCATACCATTTAAATAGATCGTTGGACCACTCATTTGTGCATTTTGAACATCGTAAAAACCGGACCAAGTCAGCTGTGGCGCATAGCCGGTGTAACTTGAAAGTGGGAACACTTGAGGTATCTGTAATGAAAGATGATATTTATTACAATCTTACAATATCAACACTGGAAAAAATTGAAAAGTATTTCCGACCTGTTGTCCTGTGTAAACCGGCGAGGCTGCAACTGCACCAGGTGGCACAGCTGCTCCAGTTCCTGGTACAAATGGATTGAATGTGGTGATTACTGGAGCTGGATGGAATCCATTCTTCAAGCCATGCAAATTCACACTTTGAGACAATAGTGTCGTAGGCTTCGACTTTATTCGCGCCATGATAGGTTGGCCCTAAAACAGACGTTCATGACAATCATTACGTACGCTTTTTTTAAATTTTTGAAGAAGCGATCTGGTACATACCTTAAACTCCTTGACAACTTCCCTGAGGTACCTGTGTGCTTTCTGAGCATCTTCATCAGAGTCGAAGCTTATATACCAAGAGTCATTAAAGGCGAACTCGCAGCTATTGCATTTTGGGCAGTTCTCATTTTCGAAGAGACCCTAAAGAAATAAAATAAAATATCATTGCTTGAAAATCCAATTCTTTGATCCAACTCTAATATTTTCAGATGCAAAATGAACCTTAATCTCTTCGACAGGTGTTTTCTCTGGTATGCCTCGCAAAATCACAACTGTGCGCTGGGTGACTGGCCGGGCTCGCTTACCATCAGGATGGACTTGAACATTCTTGGACTCTGAGAAGATGTAAATACATTATGCAAATCTTTCCAGCAAATCCACTACTGGTATACAAGATTAGAAGATCAGCGAAAATATTCACAGATGAGCTAAACAGCTTACCTTTCAAAACACTTGTTATAAAGTCGAGATCACTAGTCCATTTTTTCACCATGTTGAAATTAGCCAAAGTCGATATATATACGTAGTGATCACTATCCATTTGCGAGACTAGGAACTTGTCATTTGCCAAATTTTCCCTGCAAATCAAATGTCTCATTTCATTTACTTTCTTCTCGAAGGAAACCAGGCATAAGAGATATTAAAGTATTAAACTTACGGAGAAAAATAATACTCCAACTGCTGCAACAACGCCCGTTTGATGTCTGCTAATGATTCGGCGGTTCCAGTGCTATTGATATTGCCCCGAAAAGCATTGTTAACAAGAACTTCTTGACCACCTCCATCCAGGCATAGCATATGCTGCGAAGGGTCCGCCAATTCTGATTCCGTCATCTCCAAACTCCCGGATGCCGACAACGAATTCTCTCCACCTTCTACCATACTGATCACAACATCTTCTACTCCATTCACAACCCTGCAAAGAAAAAAGGAATTAGTTCATCACTCTCCGTTCCACAAGTTCACAAAATGTTACAGTAGGTTGTATGTCTGGGACATGGACAATCTCGAGTTGCAAAAACATTTTTTAACTCTTACATCCAGCAGACGAACATTTTGCTGCCAAATACCAACTTCCATTTAAATCTACAACTATTAACAGATCGAATAATTAGAATGTCGAGTGTCGAATCTCTCGAGCTTGCCAAAAACTGCCGATAAACTGAAAAACACTGATTTTTCTTTCGAAATACTGCAACAAAAAAACAAAATCTGTAAACCACCAGAAAAATTAAATATGCCCGCGATCAATATCCCGCTAACAGCTTTTGCAAATCCCGCAAGTATCCATGTCAGACCAGACTACAGTTTAATTAGTTACTTACTTTCCTTCACTTCGGCGAACTTCACCAGTTGAATTCTTTACAGTGCAATTTGACGCAAGTCCAACCGAGGGCATACTGACCTCTCCAACAGGTCCAGAAACTGACGCGACTTCCCCATTCATCAACTCTGAATCACCTGAAACAAGCGGAAAAAATCTGTAAGTACTTCAACTCGATGATGACATGACGATACATTTTCTAAAATCAACTGATCTAAATCCATTTGCCAAACTTCAAACGACATTTATTGATCAATGTTCGTCTTCATCTTGTGAATGCTCAACTTCCGGCAACTTAGGAGCATCAAAAATCTTCTCAACTTCGATTATTCAAGTCTTTCAATCAGTACATACGGCAAGTCAAAATCCTCCTATTCCGGCCTGATTTCAACATTAAGCAAGTACTTCTCTGAATGACAGTATTTGCGTCATCACGGTCAGTCGTCAGTCTACAGTCTACAATATTAGCAACTCATTCAACTTCTTTATTGGATCTCTGAGTCAGCTAGCTCACGTAAATACCTTCTAAAGACACCATCTATCTCAGCATGCCAACGAGCTGCACATACACATACACTAACCACTGTACTCCTTCAATCAACCTTTGCAACTTCCCGGGAGATAAATATTTTACGAAATTATTTACACGATGCAGTTCCAAGAACTACCACTAAATTCCTAACAACCTTCAGTTAACGAAACAACAGCTGATGGTCCCTCATCATTCCGATCAACACATATGTACTAATGATTAACCCGATAATCACAAGACTGATTGCATCCTCCGTAAAAACACCTCCAGTCCACTTGCCTAAAAACGACAGTAAAAAACGATAAACCTCTTCAACTCTGAAAATTCTCAAACATCTCCTTTTACTGAAACTGCAGTACCTTTGATCAATCCCGATTAGTCCCAAGTCTTTCACGCCGTCTCCAAACGAAAATTCCAGGTAAATGATAGTTATATACACGCTTGAACTGATACACAACAACTCGGTTTATCTCCAGTCACTCGGGATCACAATCAAAGACTTTGCTTCTATAAACGTAATCCCAATCACTTTCAACTAAACACTAAACAGGTATTGTAACACAAGGGAATTAGCGAATCTCTACCGACATGTAAACAGTTAAATGACAACAACACGTGAAAACGCTTCTCTGGTGTATGTGCACAACTTATTGCCTCAAGTCGTTATAGAACACTCTGGTTGACTCGTCGTCACATGCAACAAATTTTGCCTTAAAAGTTGGTTGTTGTTCAAATTGTTACTATAAACTCGTTGGAAGCCGTCTGTTTTTCTTCTTTTTGCGATTCGTCGTCGTACTATTGTTCGATGTCTTTTTGTTGACGGAGATAAGGCGTGTTTGTGGTGGCGGCAGCTCTATACTCGAATTATTATTATCAATATATATTTAAACTAGCACAATCAAAATATTACTTAAAAAGTTTCTCTGTTTGAACGGAATCCAATGATTTTTTGGCTGTGAGGATCAAAATAAGAGAGGAGAGTTTAACGGAGACGAATAATAACAAGCGGAACAAGAACACAAGAACATGATCGGCCGTTAATTGTTCAATGTACAGAACGACCATCAAAGTTTAGGGAATTCGATTAATTAATCGAGATTAACGTGTCGAGAAGAGTCGCGCTGAGCGAATGTGTGCAACTTTTCTAAATAAATATGTAGTTGATCGGAACTGAAAATTGCAGAAGACACACACTATATGCTTGTGCTGTGCATGACAAATGTTTATATTCCCAAGTCGTCTATATCAAGTCTATCCGAAGGAACCACAACAGAATGTACGCACTCGCCCTCACCATCATCAGTTGCTCACAACCTTTTAGCATGGCTCTCTTCCCAGACCGTTTTTACCGCATGTTCCTTTTCACTCTCGCGCTCCTTAATGTTAAATAATATAAAAAAAACGAGTGCAGTTTATTGGCGAGGATTCCTCACACACATGCACACACTCACTCATTGCTCTCTCTCTCTCCTCCTCACCTGATTTTTCCTCCTTATAATACATACACGTCAACATATGCACTACAACCCCATCACACAAATCCCGTGAGCTCCTTTAAGCATGCATGCTGAAAAACCCTCAAAGAATTTTTCGATCCAGCTATACATCTGTATATATATGTATCGGCCTTTGTACGTACATACGGGCGATTCGTCCACCAATACTGTCCTTTCCCACCAGGGAAAATAACTGCCCGCACCAACCACCGTGACTGCGTGATGATGAGACTTGATGCGAAGCGAGGTTACATTTAACAAGCTTTAGCACACCAACAAGTAGCCCGTGACGGCTCTTGCGGACACGTCTTGTCCTTGCAACAAACGTAAAAAAAATGCAACGGCGTTAAATGCCATTTTGGTCTACATACTTATATGAGTGATGCATCTGTAAGTAAATCAACGCTATTTCGACGTAGACAAAACGTTTCTTTCATCGATATTACAGTATTATCGATGCATAACAAAAACTTATTGAAACAACATACCTAAGCTGTTTTCTGTCTTCAAAATAGGCTCCACAGTAATGGCGATGGGAAGCGGCGACGGCGTCGAAGACGCCGAAGAGCAGGACGAAGACGATCGTCTCTCCTGGTCAACCTGGTCCTCAACTGGTCTTGCGGCCAAGTACCGCTGATTCGACTGGTGCCCAGTGTCAGATCGTCCCGTTGAGTGACTATCGGTCCAGGAACTGCTCGCGTTTCCTAAAGTTGCTCCACCAGAATCGTCTTTACTTTGCCTTCTTGCACTACTAGGGAAACCGGGAAGAGTGTGGGCGTTTTTCTGCCACTTTTTCGGCAAAGGACCACTATGCCCTGGTGGTGGTCTTGATACCGTCGTTGAAGACCAGCTGTTTCCAGATGACGTACATGTCCCAGGAGCCGGTGGTATCACGCAAGAGCCGGGAACGTGTGGCGTCACCGTTACGGCGTTCGGAGTTACCTGCGTAAACAACAATGGTGTGGCTCAAAGTATTGTCATATTTTTTTGTAAAAGCTCTCACAACAGTCACAAGTATATTTGTCAACATTGTGGTCAACCATTTTTTATCTCCTCCATCCATTCGCTTCAACACCTGATTCGATGCAATTGTTGATCGTATAATATTCAAGATTTTGCACCGAGATTCGACCAAGACCAAATACATATCTTAACACAAGCCTAATAACTGTCAATATCCCAACCAACAGTAATTGAATTCCCAATGATGCGGTTAACGTGAGAAACCCCAATCAAGGCGTCCCTGCTTGCCAATAATTCTGAACAAAGTATTATGTATAAAAGCCACAACCAAGGCAAGTCGGAAACCGATCCATTAGCGGAAACCACCAAGGAAAACAATAACTCTGCTGATAAATTATAAACATTGCATCTCGGAAGCCTTATTGGCTTCAACTTCAACGCCCACATGACACGACTCTTGGCTTCTTGAGCCGCTTTCCCCGCTTTCACCACACATTGGCCGCAGCACTTACAAAATCTATTCATATATTCCGTATGCTCCTCAGCTCCTCAATATGCTTGTAAAGCACTTGATCTCGTAGCAATTTTCGCTAAATTTTGCGTACATGTCTGCTCCATAATTATTATTCGACACAAGAAGCTCAAACTCAATTCCATGCTCTATGTATGATTCAATCAGTGGTTTCAGTCACATTAGCAGCGCTGCTGTTTGTTTTGGACGTGTATCTTCGACCTTTTTCAACATGACAAACAATAATTTTAAACGTAAACGTATTAGCTATACTTCCCCCTTATAAATGCATGTTAAAAGCAGAATTACATGACAGTAGATACACGAACCATCATTGTTTTCTAATAGAATTTCATCCTCCCATTTCTACAATCTCTATTCACGGCTATCTGCTCTACAGAATTCGAAATGCAATCTATCGATATTGCTTCTTGATACAAGATGCAATTCGCAAGAATCTTGCACCAAAATTTGTCTATCGAATAATCCTAGAACAAAATGTTGCCTGTCTCTCTGATATTAGCGGGGAAATGGCGTGCAAATCCAAAAATGTATTGCTTGGCCACATGCCAATCCCTGCACTTTTTAGAAACGACACTTGAACAAATGGGATTGCTGGGCTCGTTGGTCGGAAGGTTTGTGCCATTCACACTATTAGCACACTATTACATACATGCTTTTATAGAACAACAGGTTGCTTACAGTTGGCTAGTAGTTTTTAGTAATAATAGTCGTCTAAAAGAGAGAGAGTTTTTTTGCAGAAAAGCTAGTAAGCGTTCAGATGCAGGTTTTGCCGGAGCAGAAAAACGAATTTACAAATATATACAATTAGTCTTGGACGAGGTTTCAAGGTGTGCAATGGAATATTTTTTTTCAAGAGTGTTTCCTGAGGAGATACTGGCGTTTGGTTCCACTAAACGCCGACATCGGCCTCATTTTAGTTGATTTGGCAATGGTTTCGTTTTTATATCAACATTTATAAATATCATATTGAGAAGATTTGGACAAGAACAAGAATGTACACTTATCCCAACTGTCTCTGGATACAGGAGACAGAAATGTGGTCTGTCAAAGCCTGAGTCAGAGCTGTCCAAGACAGACTTTTAAGACACAAAATTTCGACACGATACCCGCCCGCAACCACTAATCATGTCGTCGACAGCGTCAACTCGAACTCACCTTCTGAATGATGTAACATCGAGGACTGTACGGCGTACACAGGTACGTTCCATTAGTGTCGAGACAGGCCG
>JAQGBJ010000722.1:0-33420 GCA_034698345.1 Sphaeridia pumilis | reverse complement strand
TTTGACACGCTTTTCCTAGAACACGTCTCATTTTTAAGATTGAGCAAATATGTGAATAGTCGATGTATTTGGCGATTGTATATCTTCATCTCCGTCGCAATAGCCAAAATCAAGGTCACGACAAGGTCACCAGGTCACCAGTCCATCTTTGTTTAGCAACAAAGGTTTTTCTTATCGTTACGCGCTAGAATATTATTATTTTTTCATTGGGAACTTTAAATTCCAAGAAAATAAAACGCGCCAAAAATTATTTTGAGAATCAAAACAAAACACGAAAAATGAAATCGGATCTTTAATTCATTCAAAAAGTACGCGGAATATTTATATGTATTTGGAACTGCGGAACTAACCAAAACAAAAAAGAATATGACTCACATTTCCAACTATTATTTGCCAGTTTCGCAATATAAAATGTGATTCTGTTTCCATTATTATTCAAATGTTATAAAATTTATTCATTCACACTGATTCATTCAGGATTTACCCCTTTGATCCATCATCAGAAAGCTGTCAGTATTTGATCCTGTATGTCTCACAAAAGTGAATACAGAGAAGTTGTTGCGTTGTACGTAAATAAATCCGACCGTTTGACAGACAGCTCAACACCTGATATTGATATTCTATACGCTCCAGTTGCGACGTGTGCACCGTCTGATTCTATACATGATAAATAGGAATCCAGCTTTGAAAACCCAAAAATAATTCCGACACACCAACAAAGGCTTATCCGACATCGAGATGACACAGAATTTTCCGTTAATTGCTCATTATTACTTGGGCTGTAAACTTATCAAATGCAAGCACGCAGCGAGATGATGCTTTTGATATTTGCCGCTTACTTGAAATGCAACCTGTACATGTGTTTAGCAAGCAAATTCTTCTGAAAATGTAACCTAAATTTTGCCACTGCTAGAAATTGAAAACAAAGCAAGATAGAAAATATCTAGCCTGAATATGAACATTTTGGCTAATTGGGAGTTTGTGTGCAATCTTACGTAATTTGTAGCGTGTTCATAATACATAATTGCTGATTGAGACAAAATCACGACTTGACAATATGCAACACGCTGAATGGTGTAAATACGAATATGTGGCGAAAGTTTGAGGCAAAGGCGGTAAACGAGGTTTTGATTTATTATCCCGTTGCTTTCTAACAGTCTTTGTAATGGACAAAACGGTCAAGTCGTTCAGTCAATGAGAATGATAAATTGTGTGATTTTAATTACCCAACGGAATGAATGAGCTTGAATTGGTCCTTTATTCAGGCTAAATTGCTATCAGACCAAGAATATCAAATGGACTTGCTTCCAAGTTGAATTTCGAATAGCGCATCGTTTTACGTATATAATTATTCCAGAAACGTGACTTATCAACGAGAGTTCAAGTCTAACAAGAAATCAATGCAGATTTGAGGTTTACAGCCTAAAAGAAATTACATCAATTACCTACTTACTTAAACTTGATTAACTTTTCGCTACAAATAAGTACATATATATAATTAATTACAAACTTATTTTAAAATTCAATATTTGATATTCCAGATTTTAGATCAGGCCTTATTATTAGCATTGCCACATTTTGGGAACATTTTTCGGAAACTTTTAATCTTCAAAGACACAAGGCAGAATATAATTATAAATGAGAAGCCATTGACTCTGTCGGATAAGAAAAATCGGGAACCGGGATTCTCACAAGGCGTCAAGTGTAATGGTTAGAACGCCGGTACACAAAAAAGGGTTAAAAAATTGTTAGCAAGTTCCTGCAAATTATTTGTTTTGAGGCGATTATTCAGAGGCGATCCCGTTTCCGCATATGGCAAGGCTTTCAAAATTATATAAATTAAATTATAACGGCGCGGCCATCCAAAGTCATTGTCAGCCCCTTTAAGCAACGCTTAATTAACGCTTAGCGCTTCCCAGCTACATTTGTCTCCTTCCTCCTGCATAACTTTGAAAAGAAGCGTGAATCAAAGTGTGATAATACCGTGAGAACCCACATTAACTTTTTTCATCAAAGATATTCGTGCCTACGTTTCTGGACACACGCATTTCTTGGCTACTTGTCTTGGCTTTTAATTAAACTTTAAGCGTCATCAGAATCATAATTGAAGGATTAACTTGAATATGTTCAAGCCGTTAAAACTACCAGCTTCCTGATTCCGGTATTGGATTATTTTATAGCTCCTGATTCAAATCATTACGCAACGACACCTCTTTGATATCGTCTGATCTGATGTAGCGTAATGATGACCCTTTGCCGCCGTTAAACCACAATCTCAAGCCATTTCTTTATCCTTCATTAAAGTTGATGGTTCATCAAAGTCATTGATATACAAACAAAGTAGGAGAAATCTCTTTTTAAATCCAAGAGATTTTTTAAATATTTTCTCACCATAATATGCAAGATATACGAAACTTTTGACATTGAAAATTCAGTCTCGCTCGGCAGCCTAATATTTGTATGATTCCTGTTTTCGTATTTTCCCGCTTCATTGAAACTCCCGTTACAAAATCTTGTTGGATTTCATAAATTCATCACCTGTCAGTCATTTGTAAACCACAGTATTTACCGTTGTTACGTTTCATGGAAAGTTTTCATTTCCTTTTCACTCATCCGCCCACTGAAACCGGGTTTCTCACCACCGCCTTTCCATCATGTTTAATTGGCATCAACCAATCAACCGCTGCTGCCCGCTTCTTTGTCATTTGCTTCTTCGAAGAAGCCGCCAGCAGCGGAAACCAGTTGTCCATTAAAACCTTCGACTTGTTTTTCTTATTCACAGTTACTTTTTACATCCTTTTGTATACATGCATTATATGTCTTTGGAAACTTTCCGCAAATACAAGCATCGACCTTTCATCCGATTAATCTCGCATATAAATCTGACTGATACTATGATACATCAGTCAGCCACTCAAAAGTCAATGATACTTTGATCCAATCAGCTTTTCTTTCCCGTGTAACATCTTCCATTTCACCTGTAATCAACCATTTAATTTTAAACCCCCTGTAAGAAGCAAGGCTTCCTACTGCACTCACAAATGCGAAACCTTACAATAACTCTTTTGCACACTTGGCTACCTTCAAAACCTCATCTCCACATTAACTGCAAGGAGAGGAAGGCTCAACAAAGCAACTCTCAACAAATCTATGCATAACAACACAATGGCATAACCCGTTCAACACTCTTGCACAGTTATCATCATCAGCAGCAGCAACAGCAGCGCCATCAAACAAACCTTTGGCAACAGCCGCAAATCTCCGTCAGTCGTCAACACAGCTTGAACGAGAAAAGACGCTTGTCAACCAGCAAGCAAGACGCAGCGACTGGGTCGTTGCAGTTTTTTTAATAATAAATTCATATTCCATACTGGAATTGCCTATTGTGAACAACGTGTTGTTGTAGTAGCAGGTCTTCACAAAACACGACGACGACGACTTTCTTTTCTTTGTGTCAAAAAAGTTTCCTTCCGGAAGAAAAAAGTCCCGCCACCAGCTGTGCTTCCTGAAATTCAGCGAGACGTAAACGCCCGGGTAAGTAAAAGTTTTGTGAATTTTTCCCCTATTGCGGAAGTCGCAATAACATCGATACATAAGTTGGTTTTGAGCTTTACTTTTAGCTTTTGCATGCTTGAACACGGACAAAACGTTGTTTTCCGCTTGTTATTATTATATTCTTGTCTACAGCTTTTATATTCAGTTTTTTCCCGCTTCATGCTGTAAAGTCCAGTTGGCACCATATGACTGCCGGGTGAAAGTTTATTTTCCAAAAAAGTATTTTTTCAAGGAGCGAAACAGTGAGTAGAAGGTGGCGACAGATTGTACACAAAGCAGAGGAAGAAAAAAGTAAAGAGCGGCGCATGGTTTCTTATGGAGCCGTTTTGGCAAGTCTCTATGACTTTGCTCTATGGCATGGACAAGAGTTTTTCAGTTGACCGAGTTTCTCGGCATAAGATTTTTGGCGGGCTGAACGCTGCGCTGGAGATACAAGTGTGTAATGTCAACATTGCCAAATTTTGCACACGCACTGCTATTCCTTGGAGGAATGTTGAAATGTTGATCTTTCATGTGTTTATTATGTCAACTTGGGCTCAGATATGTGATTCACATCCGTCCGTGTGGACACATGCAATCGAAACAGTTCAAACAATGATACGTTTCCGCTCTTGTCAACTTAAAGCTTGAATGATGATTGGCTTGCTGACATACCTGACAGACGATGAAGCCTTTTGCTCTTCAATCACCAAACAATATCAGGATTTTCAAGAGTCTATTTAGGAAGTCGAATCTGTGTCAGTGTCCAGAAAACATTGGTGTCACCTGAACGGCATTTATTTTCACCGCGCTTTTATGAGCTCACTATATTATAGAGTTTTGTTGAATTCCGGCTTTTTGAACAATTTTATTATTTCCCTCTACTTCAAACATAATTGTAACCAAGTTTCTTAGAATTGGCAATTTTTTCTAGTTTCTTTAATTTAGCGACTATTTTTGTACACGGTGAATGAACAGTTTAATATGGCTTCTTCCCACTTATATCATCACAAAAATATTATCCAATCCAAGAAACTTGAAGCGCCATTTAGAAATCAAGACAGGTGTCATTTTAGGGTTTCCTCCAGTTTCCCGGAAAATTAATTATCAATTGGCATGACATTTTTAAAAAATTCTGAAACCTGTAAAGTGCTAATCAAAAAGAGAACAATTTTCTTATTTTCTCGCATTTTTCCTCCTGTTTCTGCAGCCTTCTTCAACTGGCAACGTTATTGGCAATCAGCAACAAATAATTTTTTGTCAAATAATAAATGTTCTCGCTCACAAGTTTTCTCGTATATACGCTTTTGCTATGCTGTTAATTTGTTGCACTCGACAAGTAATCAATTGGCCAACGACAACACACCAAAGCCGTGTGTTAAAGTAATGGCACATTACAACTAATGAAACGAAACACGCACTTTTTCCTGCATTTTGATTTATTCGAACATGTAATGTGCAACTTTTAATTTCCTCTGTTAATTTCCACTGTAAAAACGCTTTTCGAAAAATGCATTTGCTTCAGGTCAGGTCATGTAGGCAGCCAAAAATATCAAAATTGTTAACGTCAGGTGTCATGTGTTTCTTTGGTACATTTCCGTTACCTAACTGTGACTTGCTATTCTTATATATTCTTGTTGATGCATTTAAATGTGGGCGTTCCCCAAAAACAACCGTAACAGCTCAACAGCTGATCGGTCATCTTGTCGCGCTCCTAGCTAACGGTGCCGGATAATTTCACTAACAATGTCCGAAATACTTTACAAGATTTATTTTTTCGTTTCTTTTCTGCAGCCCTTCCGCCGAACCCAAAACTTGCTGCTTTAATATCCCAGCCAATTATATACATGTCCATGTAGACGTAGACAGACTTTTATAATTGTTGCGAATATTTATACACGACCAATTCGCCACACTTTTGCTTCGCTCACCATACACGAGCCCACACGTTTCTTCCTTGAATATCCATGCAAGAAACTATTAGCTATTCTCAACCTCATGCTTTCTCTATTTAAAGCGCCTTAAAAAACTGACCACAACAACAACTGTCCATCCCTGCAGCGAATCAAGGGCCAAGTCTCTCATCTTGCTCATATGGCGCTGCAGCGCTGCCGCTGCGCTCATAAGTCACCACGGCCCGCTGACCACATGGTAGCCGTAACAATAACACGCAACGCTTCCTTGCTTCCTCGCTTACTCAGCTTTTTACGCGCGCTCCTCCACATTATTATTATATAAGCGCGGAGCGCAGCGCACTAGTTATGTATTTTCCGCATTTGATAAGCATCTGTCTGACTTGAAATTTTCAAGCTTTGAACAAGGCTTTAATGGCCCTTTACGTAATTATTAACAGTAGTAGTTGAAGTGTACAATGAGTATTTAAAACTACGTTTACATTTTTCAGAACACCGCGCGCTTACATAAGGACCAACAGAAGGAGTCCAAATAAAAAAAGTGAAAACTTTTGAAAAATCAAGCCGTCAAACTGGACCGCCAAAAGGACATTCAGCTTAACAACAACGTTAGCATTAAAATGGTTGCTGGAGAAATTAATCCTGGAAAGGCTGAGAGCCAGGTGACGTTAGCGAGTCGGCTCGGACCAGATATCAGGTAAGTATTTACTTTTTTACGATAAATAAGGAGCAGTGCCATTGAGTGCAGAGACAAGAGTCATAGAGCATAAAAACAGCCGAGTGGATTTATGAAATATTTTGACGTAATGGTTAATGGCGGACTTAACCTTAATTAAGCCAGGTGCTCACCCTGAACCTTGAACAAGGGCCGGTTTCGTAAGAGAAGGAGCGAAAAATATGGCGCTCAAAAAAACAAAGCAAAGGGTCACGAGTACGCGCGCGCATGCGCGCGCGTACCTAAGAATGTTGCGCACTTTAATTGAAATACGCTCAACAATGCTTAGGTGTCGTAAATTCACTCAAAATCAGCAAAAATCAGAGCACGAAAAAACAAGGCTTTGGTGGTAGTAGCAGGTCACGTGTTTCTGGAATTGAGCAATGGTATAAATGTCGTAGAATTATGTCATATGCAGCTATTGTTGGAAACAATGTTTTGCAACAATTTAGCCTGCGATTTGTGGACGCTTAAGCGTCGTTTCAAGTTTCTGTCTGAAAGTGAGTGATTCCCAATACAGAATCGACGCTGCCCGCCTTCTTTCTTATGCATGAATATTCGCTGATTAACGACAGCGACTCCGCCCATGCAATGTTGTGTTACGAGCTGATTGAACGGGAAGCGACAGTTATCGTAACGTTAAATGCGAGCAGAAACGACATGATAAATGAACCAGGAAGCAAGTGACAGCGAACCGATTTTAATCTGTCGATGTCGATTGTATCTTTCAAGTTCCCGTTGCTGCATCTTCAAGGTTGTATTGTTTCGTTCTTTTTTCGCTAACTGTTCTCCGGGTTGGTTGTATGCAGTTTAAAATTCGACTTGAAATCAAGTTGGCATGAGGCCATAATAATAATGTGGGAATTTTCCGCTCATCATCTCCCACTGCAGTCGCCACCGCCATTTAAGGCAAAGGTCAGAACTGTTGCGCATGCGCAATCAGAAATGTCATCTTTCGAAGAGCGCCTTCGATGGGAGGACGTACATGGAAAACCCCAATCGATTGAATCGTTCAAGATTCCCGTGTTTTAATCAGGAATCAATCAAGTTCAAGTCTTTGTGATTGTCATCGGCGGATTCGCATTGTCCATTGTTGTTACTTTGAATCAAGAGCGTCTCATGTGGGGCTGACGCATTCAAGTTCTTCGCACATGTTCTTCAGAATTCTCTTGTTTTTCCCTGGAACCTCCCGCCAAGTCCACAAGAATTTTTCAAGCGCGCAGCGCGCACGCGCTGATTTTTTAACAAGCGCTGCTTGCAACAGTTGCGTCATGTCCAGTCATGTCGCTTGTTTCTATACTAAAATTATTGACTTTCCATCTAACCGATGATTTTATACGTCATCAAAAGAGGCAAACTTGTATTGGAAATTTGAGCATCATTGAATTTTCTGGGAATGATTTCTCATTTTAGTTTTGACAAGTTTGCGCTGCATCCTGTTAAACTACCTAACGACAACTCATTCCAGTTAAAATATTTACACAAAGTCGCTTAAAATACATTGACATATCTGCAATCTGCAGCCAATCTTGTTCATTTGCGGCTCACCACAACAATGTAAGCACAATCAATCAGGAAATGTTCAAACACAGCCAAGCATCAAACCGTAAAAATATTTAACGTCTTATTAACGCTGTTTAAGCCCAAAGTCTGTAAAATGGCAAGTAGTTCTTCTCCATTTCCTGCTCTCCTAAAACGCTCAAATTGTTTGTTCAATCGCAACTTTTATTCACCAGAAGAAACCGCAACTATACAATTAAATAGGCTTGTCTTTACACATTTCTTCTTCTTTTTCGGTCCCAATTGAATTCAAAATCAACTAAGACATCAAACTCAGTCAGTCAGTCTCATCTCCCTCAATCTTCAGCATTCAAAACATTTTACAAATCATCTTAATTTTTCCTTGACCATTGTGACATCCCCAAAAACTAAACTGTTTGAACACCATTCAGCCCGCATTACTCATTTAAGCCACTTTTCTTCTTCTTTACAAAAAATCTTTTCACACCCAATTACATCACATGGCGCTCAGCTGCCAAAACATATTTGCTCAAGTCTCTTTTCAGTATTTTTTTCAAAATGCTCTTTCGCTCTTGCATCTTGTGTAACGTTCCAGCTCTTCTTCATTTTTTAATCGTGCGAAAGTCCTGGGAGCGCAGCGCGCAGCGCTGCGCTTGCGCTGCTGCTGCCGTTTCTGCTTCGACCACTGTTTTGATTTCTTCTTTTAGATTCCTCAGATTCTTTAATGGACAGGTAGGAAAATCCGCGTTGGATTCCCGAAATCGTCTCCTGAATCTTAAAGTTCCTTGCAATTAATAACGCATTCAAACGTGACCACCACGACAACTTTCAAAAACTTGACATGTTTCATTCACATAATTTATGCCATTTAAATACCTTCACAATAGCAAAAGATAACATCTTTCAATCTCGAACCAAGCGGCTTTTGTCCACGTTAATAACTAACTAACGGTTCTTCCCATTTACTTCTTCTTCAAGTCTCGAAATAATATAATGTATTCATCATATTCTGATATCACAATCTCATCTGCAACTGTATTTAAGCCTCCAACTCTTGCATCTTGAAATACGTAACAAAAGTTATTAACTCACCTGCGCGGAGCGCGGCGCTCTCCGCGCCGCGCGCTCTCTCTTTGCGCATCAACAAGCAAACAAACTCTGCTGAAACTAACAATGCTAAATGCATCCCCTTATAAATTTCAATTTGCAACCACACAACAGCACTTTTGTTGTGGTCAATTCTCATTATATTTGGTTCTATTCTTGTAATTGCTAAACAAGCCTGCATCGATTGCCGTTGCTGCACCTTTGAAAAAATTTGCACTTTTGAATTCGCCAATTTCACTACGTTGGTGTGTATAAATAATAATACCAAAATACAGACAGAGTTTGAACGCTTGAAACTTTCTTCGTCGCTTCCGCTACTGACTCTGCAATGCTCGCTTCATAAAGCTATACCGCTGCTGCTGAGCCATCGAAATTCCAAAACGCCCATGGTTCATTAGCCACGTACCATCGATTTCCTTTGTCGGCGACGCAAGGAGATCTGTTACAAGTTGAATTGCATATATTATATTGCATACAACAGATTTTTTCAATGGGTAATTTTGTACCTAATTATCATTACACGTACGTAGTAACAGCACGTACTTATAATTGGCTGAATCGTGATTTGATTTAGTAGCGTGACAATATCAAAATTGTCGTTAGCCGCCCAGCGATTAGTGACATATAAATGTACAGACTTCCTCTTCTGGTTAGCGCTTGAACGATGCTCGTTTTAGTACACATTTATTATCAAGAGCCTGAGAAACCACAAAAACTCTTTTCAAAATTCAATCAATTTTCAACTCATCTTCAAATGGAAGTATCACAACGAACGAAGTACTTCTCCGAACCGCCCATAAATTCCACCAGTTTCCCAATCTTTTTCATTTCTTTCACACCAACAGAAGCACGCAATTCGATACTTCAGAACGATACAATCTTGTTCCATTAATTACATGTTGCGTGCCCTGGCGATTGTTTCTTGAAACACCAAAATCCACTTAATTTTAATGAATCCTCACTCAGAAAAATTGGCAAAATTCGCAATATTGCCAATTTCAGCCCAGCTACATAAACCGCTCCTGCCTCCACAGCATTATGCCTTTGGCGAGTCTTTAACTCGATCTTTTTTGGCATACCAAATGACAGTCTCAGAATCATCAACAAAACAAGTATTCTTCTGGGCAATGACAAGTCAGCCAAGCAATAAAGTGTCTAAGGTCAAGTCAACCATAAAACTTTTTGTCACCTGCCATTGTCGCCAGCCAACCTGAAGCGCAACTCGAGATTAATTAACTACAACATTTTCGCCAAAACCAGCCTCAACCTACAACTTTACGTCTATTTACATTAACAAGTGTGAAATTCGCCACTAATATTCACAAAAGCTCCTTCTTAGAAACTCTAGACACGACTCTAACAGCAACTTAACATTGTGTCAACCACCAATTCCCATGCTAAACCAATCCTAGTAACAATTAGCAGAAAAGCAACTACCGATTTAGCTGGGCATCGCTGCACTCGTACATAACATAAATGTAATCTTATGAATATTCAATACTCACTAGCAGTTAACAAGGTGTTTTCCCTCCACATTAGCAATTCCAAACCTCAATGTTTACATTGTGAGCATAGGAGCTATTTGTCAACATTGGAATTTGTGAAACCACATCAAAGCTCGCTTTCAATGACAACCTTTTGATGATCCGTTGAAACCTTTCGACACGCTTCTTTTGAGCTTTTGCGAATCGTGTGACCTTCACAATTAGACTCATTTCTCCTAGGTCACAGATTACCGTGAAATTCAACAAATCCTCATCCTCTGTTTACAAGTCGTAACTATTTTTCCTATAGTTGATAGTCTGTCATCCATCATCTCCAGCAGTTTATAGTTTGAGAGCGGCGTTTCAAATTGCTCACGACTTGAAAGACGAACTAGGATCCTGTGAATTACAATCAGTCATTAAAATCACGTATACATCAAAAGCTATAAGCTACCATTTGGATTTTACCTACTAAAATTGCAAGTATTTCCGGCGGAAGTGACAAATGGCGCAAGAGCACGCTTTGGTTTTACAACCTCTTGTGTGCTGATTTCCAGAGGCAGTTTTGTAAAAATTATTTGTACAGAACATCAACTCTCTTCTCTCACACTCGCTAATACAGAAACCGATAAACTATTACTCGAGAGGGCGTGTCGGTCCATAAATTCCCCATTAATATCACACTTTTACAGCAGCAACAACAACAGACTACTTGATACTTGTGTACTACTTATTGGCCTACATTTTCCCGGACTTTTCAACATACAAGAGTTACAATAATATTTGCGATTCAGGTTTCATTACAAAGATTACATGACCGACCACATGTTGTTAGCTGACGAATTTATGAACTCGCCACCGCCGACCTGTCACGTTTTATGGCACAGTCTCATTTTCGCCAACACTATATAAAAGTCAACGGAATTCAACCTGATCATAAGTAAGCCTGGCCCGTTTGCGAAAAAAATTCTTTGGGCGCCTTTTTTCGCCATTACTGGGGTAAAGAGCGCCCTTTGTAGTTACACTAATGAATGTGGTCCTTATTATTCCTTATGCTACAAGCTAGATAACATTAAATTAGGACAACCTTTTGCAAAAATTCATTCCTACTACTTTGCTTCCCTATCCTGATTGGTGGCAGGGAGGCGCCTTAAATACATAAACTTAAAATTGCGCAGACATACAGCCTAAACGCTGTTGGTCCCTTTGCAAATTTTACATTGGCTAATATACAGACACAAACGCTGCCGAAAACAAGCTCAACTGGTTATGTACACGTGAGTGGATTTTTGCAAAGATCCTGCTGATCAAGTGAATCAAGTTCCTACTACTGCCTCCTGCAATACATTATACCATCTCTTACAATTACACAAGATTATATCATTACCGTTAACATCAGTTTGCAATTTCGGCCAACTAGTTATTATCGAGTACGGTAAAGTCAATAGAGCTGTCTTTGAGTTCTGTCTAACTTAAGCTCAAGCTTAAAGGTTGGTACAAAACCTCTGCTCTCTGGTCAATCTAGCTTGAAACCACAACAACAGAGCTTAAAAAGTGGTATTACAGTATACAATTCAAACCTAAATATCTCCTGTCCGTCAATCTACTTCTGGTTAACCTACGGCAGGTTGGCGAGCCAAAGGGCAATTTACATTAACATCAATCAGGATACGGAATCCTCTTTCCCTAGCATACTTAACATACGAGGAATTTCGCAATATACAGCATATGTCAGCATCAACTATAAAGTATGTCTATAAGCTACAGGATTTGAAGAAGAAGGGAAAATCTCCGTTTCCGCCACAGTCAGTAGAGGGATGTGTCAAAGTTTTCTCCAGTATTTCCATGTTCGCCATGTACACCCTCGGCAACTAATGATCTCATTGCATGTAAAGCGGGCATTCCTTCTTCCGGGTTTTGCGCTTCCCGCATCATCATGTCGAACGGATTCTCCCGCTGTTTGCTAATTCACTCTGATGATGATCCGTATGGGTTTTCACCCACTTTGTAATCCGATGCCCGTCCAGTTGGAATCCAACTCTCGTCGGAGATAAACGTTTTTCTCCCTTTGACTACTACTACAAGTGGCTTGGCTTCTTCTTGTCCTTCGACTTCTCATTTCGTTTGTAACCCGAGATCCGACGCCCGTATATTCCGACCAAGTCCACAGACTGCTGCTGGCGGTTTTTCTTTTACGTTACAGCTGTGCTGTAAAAAAATTGCAAAAACTTTTGTACATGAGTCCTTTTTATGTTTACACATGTACAAAGTTGTACATGTGGAACTTTTACAAGTGCTTTCGTTTACTTACGGTCCGAATGTGACCTTGTCAAGGTGTACAAGTTAACCAAGTGTTGCAGTGGTGCTGCTACTTTGATTTTGCCCTACGACACAGTTGCAGCAGTCATAGTTACTTCCATGTTGATCCAGTTTGATAACGACAAATTGCCTTATATTTCAACGTATAGAACGTGATGGACCCGAGTGTCCTACAGCCAATTGAATGCAAGCTGTAAATATTAACGGTATTACTCCACGGTCCAAAGCCTTCTTCAGGTATGGTTGAGCACCTGGATTTTTGTCCTGAAATAGATAACACAAAGTTAGGTCGCGCTTCTGATTAAACAGTGATTGAATAGTGTTGTAAAATATGTCATCAATTACTTCATGTTATCTGATTTTGATTGCAGAAACCCACCATGGTGGAACAGGCGGACAAGGATGGAACGACGTCTCCTAGTCGTTGCAGGTGTAGCTTTTGCTGTTTGTGCAGCTCTAGTCGTAGTTGTCGCTACATCCAATTCAGCGGGTAAGTCCTGAAACAAAACAAACATTCCATTATTCTTCTTCCCAACTTCCCACAACTATTTTCCAATACTTCTCTCATTACTTTCTATCGGACGCTAAATCTATCAATACTTGCAATACTATCGCTTGACTCTTTTGATTTGACTGCACTATCATTGTGTTTGGAACTGACAGACATTATGAACAAGATCCAATTTACTTGCAACCCCTGCGACATAATCAGTTACTTGATCTCACTCAATGACCCAATGACCTACCTACTTTATGCGGTCTGGAGGACAGACTGTTTTTCTCACGATTGACTGACTACAGAATTTACAATCTACCGAACTGGAGCTGCCAATACAATTGGTCCAAAAGCTCATTAAAAATCATACTATGAATCAAACGGTAATCAGAGATGCAACCCACGAATCGAATAACGGCTTTTGCAATGTTTGTACAGTGTGTCTGTAACGTGACCCTAACCCAACAACCGTAAAAACTATAACCTGTGAGAACAGTTTTTGTTTACACATCTTGGTACATGTCCAAACGTAGCCTTTGATTTTGAGTAATCGTATCTTGATTAGATTGCAAATACCCTGCTGCACGTACGTCGTAATACTAATACATGTTGTTACTAACCAACACTTGAACCGCACTGACACTAACCCAACTAACCTACACTAACTCACTTACACAACACAATGTTGTTTTGCATGCCTTGTTGCCTTGGATTTTCTGTACTTTTGGAACTTCTTCCAACATCTGTTCTGTATCCGTTGTTCTTGTAGTTGTTTGCAGTTGCCTTGATCTTTACACCTGTAATAAATTATGTGCATGTAATTAATGTTATATTTGTGGAACCAAGTTGGCTGGACGCAGTTGGTTCCGTTATGTATTATTTATTGCTTTGTGAGCACCTGTGGCACTTGCATTTCTCGACAGCATTGATTCGAAGCGACGACGACTCCAACGAACGTTCCCTCCCGATCCCTCAAGCTCTAGTTGCTGTTGCTGATGACGAAAATGTCGTCGATGTGACTGTAGGTCCTTCTTCAGAGAGTCCCGTTCCTTCAGGAGGAAGCCTCAAGCACCAAGACGTTTGCCTCACACCAGGATGTGTGAAAGCAGGTAATGATGTAGAAATAGCTTATGCGTTGATAGTCCAGGTTAACCGTTATTGAGACCTTGTTGACTGATTGTCCATTTCTGGCTTGTCCTTCCATAGCTGCGGAACTCATAAAGACAATGGATGAATCAGTTAACCCTTGCGACAACTTTTACCAATTTGCCTGTGGTAACTTTATCAAAAACACAATCATACCTGATGACAAGACCCAGATGACCACTTTTGGCATCCTCACCGATAAACTTGAAGAACAAGTCCGAATCCTCGTCGAAGAACCATCCAAGGCAGAAGAGCCCAAGCCGTTCACCCTCATCAAGAACCTTTACAAATCCTGCATGAACAAAAGTAAGTTGGTTATATCATTATCTATTGGCATGGAATCATTTTGCTGTCTTCCCACAAACACCCTGAGTAACCAGTCAAGCCAGCAGTTTAACATTTAATTAGACTTTTGAAGATGTGCAGAAACAAGTTTCAGCCTGGGTTAACCGCTGAAAAAAGTAAAACCAGCCGTTCCTGACCTTAATGTCGTGGTTATAAATCTCGACCTACGCTAGCGAAAGTTCATACCTAAATCCAAAGTTATCTTCAACACCAGAAGCCCCATTACCTCAAGATAAACTCGTTTCATCTACACGTTAATCAACCCAGCAGTAAAATTAATACCCCCGATGAAACATAATTTCACTTTATCAACCGAGCCTCATTCGTTTCCTGCCAAACTTTACAGAAAGCGCGCGTGCGGTCCCAATATAAAGCTGCTAATAATATCAGACCTCATGCTGCTTCCTAATGTGCAAAAACTGCTAATGCCTCTGCAAATATTACATAAACAAAAGACGAATTTCTCTCATTAGCTCCTCAGTCGCTCCCAGCTATCATTTCTCATTACAAAAACCATTAGGTCCCATTGACTTTCTTGAATCTCAGGCCCTGCCCAATTGTTTTCTTCCTATAAAGATAACAATAATCACAGCATAAATACTATACTACCTACATTCTGTATATCACAATCCCACTTGCTCTCTCAGCTCGGCAAGAACATCTTGGTCTGGACCCCATGAAGAAGATCTTGCGTGACCTCGGTGGCTGGCCAGTCCTCGAAGGACCCAACTGGAACGCTGAAGGCTTTAACTGGACCGAAGCCGTGTACAAATACCGCAAGCATGGATACTCGGTCGACTACTTCATTGACTTTTCCGTCACTACCGACGTCAAGAACTCGACCTACAGAATCATTGATGTACGTCAACTAATCAAGCTTCTCATCAACATAACTTATGCGGTTCTTCTTGCTCTAATTCATACCATTCTGCCTCCTTACAGTTGGATCAACCAGCTCTCGGTCTCAGCCGTGAGTACTTCATGAAGGGTCTCGACGAACCTGAGGTCAAAGCATACGCCAAATATCAGGTACACTGTCATATCTTGCTACCTTTTTACAACCCATTGCATCATTTTGATGATCTTCGCACTTACCTGACACTTGGCACACACCATCGTCAACAATGTTTCGTCTTTGCATATAAAACACACACCTTTTCAAGTTATCATGCTTGCCGTTGTCTTGATGTCTGAAACGATACATCATTTTTTTGCTACAGGTGGATCTCGCTGTTCTCCTCGGGGCTGATCGTTCAACTGCAGAGACGGAAATGAGAAAAGCATTAGAGTTTGAACAACAATTGGCTAACGTAAGTGCTTCTTTTATTATTATTCAACATACTCACTTGATGATGCCATTTCCCAATCCTTTGCCTATGGTCATTCTGGGTCAATCGACTTTGCAATTTTCTTCCTGCCTAGTCGCTCAACCACCATTTCTTTTGATACGCATTTTGCTGATTGGAAACTCAAGTGATGTTGACACTGTCCGAGGGGAATTAATCATAAACAATAACGATTACTGACTGATCCATTTACAGTTTTCGCTTCCTCGTGAAGAACGTCGTAACGTAACCAAGTTGTACAATGCCATGACAATCAAGGAACTTCAACAACGTTATCAATCCGTCGACTGGTTGCAATACTTCCACACACTTCTTCCAGAAAAGGTAACAATTGCCACTAATTAGAATCCAACAAGTCGTTCTGAAAACAACAGAAAACCAATATCAAACCATTTGAAAATCAATCAACAGGTCAGAATTACTGAAGATGAAATCGTTATTGTTACTGTACCATCGTACCTGGAAAAGTTTGAAGCTTTCATGGCCACAGCTGACAAGAGGTAAACTTTTTAATTGAAAATTAGCGGTTAATTAACGTTAAAAACTATTTAAAGCGCTTTGATTTTCAATGCAAAAACTTGATGATTTTCATTGTTTACATTTTGCAGAACCCAAGCGAACTATGTTATGTGGCGCGCTGCTGCTGCATCCGTCAGCTATTTGAATCAGGCGGCGCGAAAATTGCAACTCGATTATTCTGCCGCTCTCTCAGGGAAAACCGAACGGGAGCCCAGATGGAGAGAATGTGTTGGAGTCGTAACTGCAAGGTAAACAAAGTGCAAAATCAGCTATAATAATTTGTTATTTTCTTCAGATTTTCATCAACTAATTGGTCAAAACTCAAAATTTTAGCTTGTCAAACGCCATCGGATCTTTGTACGTTCGTCGTCACTTCAAAGAAGGAGCTCGCGATGCTGCCATGGAAATGGTTACGGATATCCGCAAGTCTTTCTTGGACATTTTGAAGGAAATTTCATGGATGGATGAAACTACCAAGTAAGTTGTAAGCTATATACAGAAAAGACAGAATCCAATTGGAGAAAATGTTTTAGAAGCAAATGACACGTTTCACACATGCATTATTAACGAACGACTTCCGGTTTTCTCCAGGGACCGAGCGAGACAGAAGGCCAGTTCCATGGAGACTCACATCGGATACCCCAAGGAATTGCTTGAGAACGAGAAACTTGAAAAGCTGTACAATGGCGTAAGTGACATGGAACTTTGAGATAATGTTTTATGTAAGGATCTCCTTGGCGGAAGAATTTAAAGGTCTTTTCATGATCCTCCAGCTGGAAATGAGTGCCGACGACTACTTGGAAAATGTTCTCAACCTCACAACCTTTGGTACTGATTACGCTTACAACAAGTTGAGAGAACGTGTTAACAAGACGGACTGGATTTCACACGGAAGGCCTGCTGTTGTCAATGCATTCTACGCTCCGTTAGAAAACTCTATTCGTAAGAAGAAGAAGAACAAGAAACATTTCTATCAATCTACTATCAATGTTGAATGAACCGTGGTGCTAAAAGTTTTGATGTCGTCTTCATTATAGAATTCCCCGCTGGTATTCTTCAAGGCGCTTTCTTCTCGGAAGACCGTCCAAAATACATGAATTACGGTGCTATTGGTTGGGTTATCGGTCACGAAATCACCCATGGTTTTGATGATCAGGTAAGCGAGTGGAAGGAGTTTTCCTTTGTCGTTGATGTCGCTTCCGCTACGCTTCTGTTGAAATGGAGTGGGTTAACCTGGATGAATTGTGTTACAGGGACGTCAATTCGACTCTGACGGTAACCTCCATGACTGGTGGCAACCAACTACTAAAGAATCGTACTTGCAAAAGGCACAATGTATCATCTGGCAGTATGGAAACTATACCGTTTCTGAAGTCAGTGGACTAAAGGTAAGATGCTCCTGGAATAACGTCCTTTTGAAGCGTGATTGGTGAATTCAACTAAATTCTTATTGCAGTTGAACGGTATCAACACCCAAGGAGAAAACATTGCCGACAATGGAGGCATCAAGCAAGCTTACAAAGCCTACCAGGAATGGACAGAACGTAATAATGTTGAAGCTGTAAGTTCATTATTTCGGTTGAAAATCAGCATCTATAAAGAATGGCGTTAATCATGTTTCCCTTTTTAGAAACTCCCTGGCCTGAACTACTCACCCAACCAACTCTTCTGGGTCAGCGCCGCCAACGTTTGGTGTAACAAGTACAGACCAGAATCTCTTAAACTCAGAGTACTTACTGGAGTTCACTCTCCTGGGGAATTCCGTGTCATCGGACCATTCTCCAACATGCCCGAGTTTTCCAAAGACTTCAATTGCCCCGCTGGCAGTCCTATGAACCCACAGAGCAAGTGCTCGGTGTGGTAAGAGTGTTTTTGTTGAGCAAAATTTTGTTAACTTAATGGTACCTCGTATTTAGACGGATGTAAACGTTTGTTGTTCAGTATAATACACACACACATAAGAATTTTGATCTAAACTAGATACTATAACAAAAGTTCATGTTGTTTGAAATGACATGGACAAGAGGAGAGAAACAAAGTACATATGTGACCTACGTCAGTACTTATGATTGTTGCTGCGCAACGATAGATTTAGGCTAGATGACCTTTTTAGAAGAGCTTTTCAGGGACGCCGTTGTTTGTAAGGGTTTATGAACGTGATAAAGCTTTAAGAATTGGCTAGCGTTGGTATCAAATATGTTAGGAATTGATGTGAAGATAAAAAAGTAGCATCCGAATGATGTGGATGTGTTCCGTACGTACTTTAGCTTTTCTTGTATGGATTTAGGGTAACACGCATCAATATGTGATGATAATTTAAGCTGTTTGATGGGTAAAACGAGTCATTCTTTGCGGAAAATTCTATTTATCTTTTGCCATAAACTGTATCATGAATTGTTATTACTAATCTTTACGTTGATCAAATCAAAAAACGTACAATGTAAAAGTAGATGAATGTAATTTTTATTGTCAGAATCTTAGAGTGCCAAGCCAATTACGCGCTTCGTCAAAATAAAACTTTTTAAAATATCTATGTTCTCTATTTTTCCTATTTTCCTTTGCATTTATCAATTCACTAACATAAAATGATTCAGGCTTCTTCTAAACAACGCTGAAGTTACCAAAAATGAATATCATAAATCTAGCTACTACGGCTAGATGTTGAACAGACTGAATCGGCGGCTATAAGATTCATACATTTATGAATCAATCATAATTAGTCACTTTCACCTATAAAATTCTGAAAGGCCACATAGAATTGTAAAAATAGAAACGTCTAACACTTCCGTAAAAGCTAAAATAAAAACATATATTCGACAATTTCGCTGTGTAACTTCTAACTACTTGAAAAACAACGTCAAATCATAATTGTTGCTACGTTGAAAATTGAAAAAGCTTCAGAACATTAAGCAATCTGTACGAAAATTCTCGAGTGATTGCTTCAGTAGTTAAATATCCGGCATCAGGTTTCATCTAGGTACCTGCAAGAGCAAAGTTGGATTAATCAAAAGAAATCTCTTGTAAGACCAAACATTACGTAAATTGTGAAGTACTAAATCTACCTGCTCTAAACTTTTGTGGAACGTCGATGAAGTTGGGAAACATCAGCTTAGGATTCTTCAGATAGTTTACGATGGCTTCAAAGGATGGTCGATCCTCAGGTAAGGCGTGCCAGCATTTCTGGATGATCATCTGGACAGTTTTCGGTATTTTGGAAGTGTTCAAAAACGGACGCCTCCCGTTTTTAGCGTAACGAGCAGCTCCAAAAACCCCCATGGCTGCAAAATGAGCGTATTCAGCAGAAAATGGTTCTTCTTCGTGGAGAAGTTCATTAAAGGTGATGGCGAATGAATACACGTCTCCAGCTTTGCGAATATCATCGTTGAACAGTCTGACGTTTCCGTCTAGTCTTTCCGGGGCCATGTAAGCGGATGTGCCAGCAATCACATTGTCCTCTCCAGCGATTCGGTCAGTGCGAACCAAAGATGCAGTTCTTCCACGGAGGGAGGCCAGCCCAAAGTCGCAAACTTTTGCTGTGAAGTCTCGAGTTATCAGAACATTAGCTGGCTTAAGATCATTGTGAATAATGCCCACTGCATGTAGCTCTCTCATTGCATTAGCAATCCCGTCGATAATCTTCTTCTTGTATCGCCCATCCGTAATCTTTGCTTCGAGTTCATCACTATTGGCGAAATATAGTAGATGTTGAAGACTTCCAAGTTCGACATACTCCATGACAATACTGTAATACTTTTGTGTGGTGAAGGCAAACAAGTTCACTAGATTGCGATGATTCGAGAAATTGGCCAAGATAGCAACTTCCTTATGAAAATCTTCCTTGTCATTCGCAGAAAGGCGGTCCAGGTGTAGGACTTTCACGGCAGCATGGTTACCATTATAATAACCTTCGTAAACTGCACCAAAAGCACCGCGTCCAATCCGATTTTGCTCTGTGTGAGGACATGTGATGAGAAGGGTGTCCGGATCAGCTTCAGGAATGTATGAAGGTGTTTCAAAACATTCTTCGTCGCTTGATTCATGGCCTGGATCGTTTGCTTGTATTTTTGCCGCAGTTTGAAGAATATCTTCATTATTGAGCAATATGAAGGACTCCGGTTTGACAACTGAGTTCCTCACTTTGATGACAGCAGCGAGGAAGTTCGTATTTCCCCTCAATTTCCGTATGTAATAGTTGGACCGCTTGTTCAGCTTCTGCTGTTCTGCTGGAAGAACCAGGAGCCGTCCACCTGCCTTTGCTTGAGCTTCCACGTACACTTGAGCTACTTTCTTCGTCGTATCAATGCTGCCGTCCTTTGTCCTCGGTAACCATGCCGGCGGTTTACGATCCAGACTGAAGCGATGAATTTTCACTGCAATATCTGCCACCCATTGTGCTGCTTTTTGGTTACGGAGATCTGGTAGGCCCGTTGTAGTCTTGGGTATGTCATCAGGAAGATTAACATCAAAACCCCCCGGGACACGATCAGCAGCAGCTTGTTCTTGTTCGACTTCAGCAGGAATTACTTCATTCTCCACCACTTGGTCGTTTCTGACAACGTAGGTTTCCATGTTGTGCAGCCTCTGAAGCTGGACTTCAGCAAGTTGATTCGGTTGTAGAGGAAGGATTGGCTGTTGCTGTAATCTTTTCGATCGTCGAACATTTGTGGGTTGTTCATGAGCACCGGAAGTGCTCTGATTTGAAGCCGTGGGAAAGACTGCCTTTGACGCTGCCACTTGAACTACATTTCCAGCTCTTGCTCGCAACAAAGGTCCACGTTGCTGTTGCCCTCCAGCCGGTACTTGAAGACTCGCTACGTACCGTTTCGACAGTGAAAATCTCATGTCCGGGCGGCCATCTTTTGTCAGTTTGACTTCTTGGCCATCGAAAAATAACTTCTTGGCAGGTTGACCTCCATCCCACGAATCGTGACGCTTCCTTTTCGAAGGCATCCTACGGAAAGTAAACCAAAATTAGCACCATTCCATAAGAGCGAAGTAGTATTGAATATAATTGTTGCAAAACTGAATCATACCTAATTTTAAAGATAGATGCAATTCTGTTTCAATCTGATCTTAAAGAACGCCGGGAATCAAGAAGATCTATGGCTTGTTGTCAACCCCTGAATGAAACAAGAAAGCTTTTCAAAATCATCCCCGGAGATACTGTAAACTGTACGTTCATACTAATAAATAAACATTACACTTTACTGTAGAAAAACTTCAAAATCATTTCAAGAATATTCAGAAATACAAAACTTTGCAGGTACTTACCTAATGTCTAGATCAAGTCTAACGCCAGCACTATAAAACTGAATAGTTAATGTTCCACAATCTTCTTTAAAAGTTTCCTTGTGCGTGTGTCGTGTGTCATATATAAGTCACTTGTATTAAACACAATTAAAATTTATCGGTTAATGGAAAGTACGTAGTTTAAAAGCATGACAATGCACTTTGCAACGAAATAGTACTTCAAAGGACGAATTCTAAAGATCAAATTCACATGAAGTTAAACAGTCCTGTAACATTAAAATCTCGGAATGCAAGACGCGCGTATTACTCTTTGTCCAACGCTCGCATCCCATTCCATTGTTTATCGCAAAATTAAGAAATTAGCATCCGAATCATATATACCGGCATCGCACCAGAAAAATCTCCTTATCGTTTCCTTACGAAAATCCCGCATGTGCTTAAAGACCCATCGTTCAAAGCATCACTCTATGACTTTCTTGCAGCACGCAATTCAAACTGCTTGTTTCAGAAGGCGGTCTCTTCCCAATAGAAGACGTGTGTCTTTTGATCATGTTTACATTTCTATGCCGCATGAGCAAAATATTATCTCCAGTGAAAAGTTCAGTTCATTCATAATTAATTGGTTATAATTTTAATTAATTTAGTTTTCATCTATTGTTGAATACAACCTTCAACCTTCCAAACCAAAATGGAAAGGCTTTCGTCAACGAACCTGTGCAAATTCCCTCCAGTTCCTGCAACCGGCAAAGTTACAGTTTGTGAAGTTAGCAACGTGTTGAAGAGTGTTGCAACAGGCCCTCAAGCTGTACCTGAACCAATAGACTACACGCAGTCTTTCACGACATCAGAATCCTATCATCACATTTTGGGAAATGACCTTAGGGCTGGAACTAATCAGCATCGAATTCCCGCAGTTAGAACCACTGACGACGTCCAAGCTTTTATGCTTCAGGAAAGGACAAGCTGGGTCAAGGGAACATGGAATGCCTTTCTAGATCAAGGGTTTTCTGGAATAGTCAAGTTTGTTCAGGATGAACAACAGATACCTGGAGCTCTCAAGACTGTCTTCAAATTGAGTTCGAATCTATGGGAATCAGTTCAAAATAGCAAGAGGAAGATGATTGTTTACATCTACCCACATTATGCTGTAAGAATTCTGTTTCATAACTTTAATGGGAACCAGTCTGAAAAAAAACTTACTTTTGACTCGTTTTACAGCTGGACGTACAAGATCTTTTGGAACAGTATGCACCGGTTAGGAACTGGAAAACTGGTTGGGTTCGTGCTATGGCTTGGCACCCGACGTATTCTAAGCTAGCCATTGCTCTACAAGATGACAGTATCCGGATCCTGACTAATGGAGTACAAGACGGGTTTCCGTATGTCAAGTCTATAGATCAACGAGGTGTTTCATCAATTGCCTGGAGGTAAAAATCATAACTCCGCCCTATGTAGTCTGTTTGATAGTTTCGAAAGAATCAATGTTCATTGAAATTCTTTTTTCGGCAGACCATTCTCGCCTCGCGAACTTGCGATAGGAGTCAAGGAAGGTGTGTTGGTGTGGAGTTTGGATGGATCAATCAAACCAGCATCTAATAGATCTACTTTGCTCAGTCGGAAGAATCACTCACCAGTAACTTGTGTGGAGTATTCTTCAAACGTAAGCAGTTAATTAATCAGTTTTCTCTATGATGTTGCTTGAAAACTGAAATGAGATTTTGTAATGTTGCAGGGCCGACATATCATATCTTCATCCTCCCGAGACAGTACCATTTATATCTGGAATGCTGACAGTTACGAGCCATTTGCCTTGCACCGTTACGGAGGTGGAGGCGTTCCGATGGTCAGTTGGTCTCCAGATGGCACACAACTATTCAGCACTACACCTACTGCGTTGTTTAAGTAAGAGCTTCGGCAGAATTATTTTCTCTGAATGTATGAAACCAAACTTAAACTTGAATCTTTACAGGGTTTGGACTGCAAGCAAGAAATGGGTACCTCAACGTTGGAAAACACCAGGAAAGCCTGTGGAAGCTATGTGCTGGTTCCCCGAAGGAGACATGGTAATTTTTGCCAGTGGTTCTGGACTGTACACAATTTCAATCGTTCACCAGGAACAAGACTTTGTCGACGCTGCTAAAGCTCGGTCAGCTGTGCCTGTTTACAACTTGAGTAAAGTTGAAGTTGTTGAAGAAGGCGCGAGTTCTGCTCTACAGTAAGTTATGGTTAACATGAACATGACATTTATGATTCACGCATCACCATCCAACACTAATTTTTGCCTCTAGGATTGGTGGAACAGTCAAACAGCTGAAAGTTTCGCCTGACGGATCAAGACTTGCCATTTTGTTTGCGGAATCCGAAGTTGTAGCTTTGTTTCGAGTGCAACGCAAGTCTAAGGACTTTTTATTCCCCATTGGATTTGTCCGAGGCTATCAGAACGAATACCCAGTAGCGCTAGACTTCCAGAAGAACCTGAAGAAGGAATCTGTTATGACAATCGTAAGTCCAGCGATATCATAACCAGAACTTCAAATTTTCGCTTCTAAATTGAGTCTGTTTTTTGCAGGCATGGTCATCATCTCGACTCCAGCACTTCCCCATGCTTGAAAGTATTTCCACCAACAGCTCATTCAGTCCATTACGAGACGCTCCAGTATACCGCACTGGTATCATCCACCGAACGTCTATCCATCCTGAGACTACTACAGATTTTGAAGTTTTCAATTCATCCCACAACTTTGGTGCTGCGGGAGATATGGACACTTCAGTAGATGAAACGTCGTACTGTCTTCCAAGGGTATTCTCTAGCCCAAGCCCGATTCGATAATAACAGCGAAAACGAAGGTTGATGCTGTGTTAGTGACTGACTGATATATTCGTTATGTCTACATCCTGTTCATTGTAACCCACACAATTTTCTGGTGTAAAAATTTAGCTTTTCTGTACTCATAGGGAATACCATAGACTCTTGATCCGGTTTTGTGAAGCACAGCCCCACTTCAGGCTCAATCCAGTCATGTTCCGTCTGTCCCAGTATGTCCTTCTCCAGTTGTGATATCAAGTTCCAAATCCTCTTGAAGTACAATTCTCCATCAAAGTCTCCATAGTCGTAAGATGAACGGAATAGTGTGTATTCCTTACTGTTAATTCGATCCAACTTGATCTGTTTCAAAAGCGGCAGGTAGTATTCTTGATTTCTCTCTCTTTTCCTGAATATCTTCCATCTTGGAAATATGGAGCCTGTAATCTTCGGACCTGTATGACATGATATGTGTACCAATCAAACCTCACTAATATCACTTCGAATATCGATTTATACTATTCAAGTACCTCCTAAGGCCATGTGATTCATTCGTACCACTTTAACGTTTGTACATAATTTAAGTAACTGCGTATAGTTCTCCGAAGTAATAGCTCTTGTGAAGCTTATCTCTTGAACAAACTTCCACGGCAGAGTCGGCCAATTTTTTCTAGACGTGTTGGTGAATTTTCCCACTTGCAATTTTGTGATACGGATGCCTTGCAGCCAATAAGATTCTTCTGTGTCTCTTCTGAACTTGGCGTTACGTATTCTATAGTCTGATATTACAGCCACAAAGGCAAACTGCTCATCAATGAGCCTTTTCGTCCATTTTGAAACTAGACGGCATTGGAGCTTTGAATTCGTGTCCAAATGTTTCAGGATTCCATGTTTGATCTACGTTCATTCATTAATGATTTTTATCATTAACTTGATAACGCTATTAAAAGCACCCTATTACGCTATTCTCGCTTACGTCAGGAAATTCGCTTCGAAGTAGTGTCTGAAGCATCTTGTTATTCTAAAATCCGCAGAAATGTTCCAAATGGTCTACTGCAGCTTAAGTTAAGTACTAAAATGAAATAATGTTTTTTAAATTGTATTTTGACTGCGATTTCAAGTATTTCTAAGGCAACCGTGACACTATCAGCGGTTCTATATTTTTACTAGTTTTTCCAGGAGCAGAACAAATCGATCGATAAATATTATTGATTTAGTTGAAGTATTCGCAATTTGTGCTGACTAATATTACTAAATCAAAACCAACATTTTCTGCTCAACTTTTACATCCTTCTATTAGCTTGCTGCAGCATTGTATTCAACTCTGCTAACGATGCTAGCGCACTCTTCTTGACTTGATCGTAGTCAGTTTCAGCTTTCTTTGCCTTGAGAAACTGAGCCAGGTGATAATTAGCGTCTTCCAAAATGACCCATTTCTTCTCCAGAGCTGTGATCTGGCGATGTACTTCGTTGTTCAAGAGTTCAGCCTGTAAATTGTAAACTTTCATTTAATTTCCATCTGAATCGATCGGATCACAAACTTCAACTGAAGATTCACCTTTAGAGTCTTATGCTCATTCTGCACTGTTCTCAGCAAGTCTTGCAACTGCGATGTCTGTTCTTCCAGAAGCTTGTAGTCTCGTTGCAGGTTATTGTTACGTTCACTGGCTTCAGCCTTGAGTGCGTCCAGGTCCCTATACTTCTTCATGTCGATCTGCATTTGTTCGGTCTTGTCTTCGAGAGTTCTCAGTTCGGCCTTCATTCGTTCTTCCAGATTTTCAAACTGCAAGTTTGTCAAATACACATTTTTGGAAACGAACGATCAAACCACTTCGAACAGCAATGAAATTCAACTCACATTCTGCATCTGCTTTTTTAAGGCTTCATTGCGTTGCTCAATACCAGCTGTTGTATACTTGGCCTTGTCAAACTCGATCTCTTTGAATTCCAAGTCGTCGCGAAGTGAGCTAAAGTCCTTGCCGGTTCTGAAATCAAGAATCGATTACTGTACTTCAAGCTTGTGCTTATTGTTTTTACTCAAAGACAGCTGAAAACTTACTCGGGCAACGAATGCGCCAACGCCGAATTCTTGGACAACTTCTCAGCTCTCAGAAGTATTTCCATTTCAAGTTTCCTCAAGTTCTCCTGTTCTTTCTCTTTGGACTCATCGTAGGTCTTCATGAACTCGTCCATATTCTCTTCACGCTTTTTTAGTTCCCTGTACTTTTGCTGCCGATCTGAATCATTTTCTTCGATTTCTTGCTCCAGAGCGTTGATTTCTTCCTTGAGCATCCGAAGTTGGTCGGTAGTTTCGCTGATTTGCCGCTCAAGCGTCGATATTTCGGCGTTGTTGGTCTTCACCTGACTTAAAAGCCTCTCACGCTCCTGATCAGGCGTTTCTTCGGAACTTTGCTCGCGCTGAAGCGTCAGGAGCTTGTCTTCAGCCTCAAGAAGTTCTTCTTCGTACTGGGCAGCGCGGCGCTTTAGCTCAGACTTGTTGATTCGTTCCTGTAGGTCAGCGTTGTGGGTGTGTTGGTCATCGAGTTTACGTTGAAGCGCTTCCATTTCGGTGGATAGCTGTCGATGGGTCTTTTGAAGACTTTCGTATCTATCAACCACCAAAAAATATTATTCAAGTTGAACAGACTTTGGTATTATAGCTTCACTTCCTAAACTTACTTTTGCCTCAGCTCTACAGGAAGAGATTGTATGATTGATTCAGCTTTCATGCGTTCTTCCTTGATTTTCTCTTCGAGTTCCTGAACTTGTCGTTCAGCTTCCCTACGCCTATTGTAGATTGTTTCGATCCTCTGAGACTCGATTCTGTTTTCGTTAGTCAGTTGCTTGAGCTCTTCTTCGAGGTGTGACTTGTCTTTTTTGCTAGAGATCATTTCGGACAGGATGTTGTAGTCCGCTAGTTCTCCTTGCATTTCTAAAATATTGGTGAACAAGTGTGTATTAGTATTTCAAGTTCATCAAAAATTTAGGAATTTTGAGAACTTACCAATCAATTCAGCAACAAGCTCCTTAACCCTCTTCTCATAAGAACTATAAGTCGACTGTTCCTTGGACAGCGTCTCGATGGAGCTACTGAGCTTCTGGATTTCGCCAGAAATCTCTGACATTTTAGTGTGAAGTAAGCCAATAAAGTACGTCTTGTCGTGAACCATTCTTCGTTGCCCATAGCTGGTCCTTGAAGTTCTGAGGCCTGACATGCCCTGTTGGGTCACTGGGCGGTCCATGACGTTCACCTGCAAAAACATGGTTTAGTTTAGAGCAAGGTACAGAAATGGGCCAACGAAATGAGATCGAAACATACCGGAGCTGCCAGTGCAGTAGTGATACCACCACCCGCTTGCGGAGCAGCAGTTCCATAGCGCTGAGCAGCAGACCCTTGGCGAAGAGCAAAGGCGCTGGTTCCAGGTCTCGCGGCTGACTGAAGTCTAGCAAGCTTACTCATTGGGCGTTGTTGGTCCTGTGGCATCACTGCGCGGCTTGGGGGTCTTGCCTGTCAAGTTCAAAGGTTATTCTTGGTAAATCCTCAATTATGAAGGCCAAAAGTTGCTTACAGCTCTTGCGGTGTCAGATCGCCGAGATGAAGGCCTTGTTGAAGTTGTATCGGTGACAATTCCAGTTCCTGGTCTTTCAGGTCTTGGTCCAACGTCATCCATTGTTGAAGTACTTCTTCCCTGTAGTTAACACTTCAGTAACAAAATTCTGGAGAAAACTCAATGTTTACATTCTCATACAGCACAAAATGCACGAATTTCGCATTATGATGCTCCTGTTGCCATGGCAACTCTCATGAGAATCAGAGCGACAGGTGAGCAAGCTTTGGTTCACACATGTATTTCTGACGTCAGCAGAGATAAAATAGAGCAAGTAATTTGTTTTTGTACATTGGCCGAGAATATACGAACGAGAAAGTAATAGTCAGTCTTGAAGCTGCAGTACACAATATGGATCGACATCAATTAGGTACCAATTATAGCCAGCACCAATAAATATAACATTCGGAAAACCCTAGAAACTAGGAGCACTTGGAGCACCAGCCGCATATGATCCTGGGACAATCCCCCGGCTCTTCATGTAACTGGTCAGCTGCGCTGGAATCTCCGCCAAGACTTCTTGAGCCAGCTTGGCTTGCGCTATTCTAGCTGCATATTGAACTGAAGCAGGGTCACCCGCAGAACACTTGGACGCCATGGCGGGGGCTGCATTGGCCAACCAGGAGAATGCGTCTCGGTACGGTACAAACTGGACAATGTCCCTTGAAGCAAATTTGCCGTTGTAGGACAGTCGGACTTCGTCGCCGTCCAAGACTTCCATAGCAGAAAAGTCAGCGCCGCCTACTCCGACAATGATGATTGACAACGGTAGAGTCGAAGCATTAACAATGGCCTGTAAATAACACGAAACCAACTGTTGAATTACATACTTCCTGCTTCAAGCTCGATGACGTCAGCGAGCTTACCTCCGTAGTCTGGTCCATGTCACTAATGATTCCATCCGTGATTATGAGCAGCACGTAATAGTACGGCCCGTTACAGTTCTGCAGCGCTGCGGTGGCAGTTTGACGAATTATTGGAGCAAAGTTGGTGGGACCCCACAATTGTACTTGTTGAATGCAGGTCCTGAAAACAACGTGAATTCAGTGGTGAGCATACAGTACATTTTCAATAATTTATCCCTTTTCACTTCTTCTTACTTGTAGCTATCTAACACTCCAGGAATCCCCGCACAAAACGGCGAACCTCCTGCCAGATTAATACTGAACATGTGGGAAATTGCCCCTTGCGGCGGTAGCCTCGCCCCAAATCCATAAGCTGGGAACATTTGCTTCCGGTCATATTCTTTGATGATATCGCCTACGGCCAAAATGGCTTGCTCATACGGATTTCCACCTCCTTGACCGAGACTGCTTCGGGCATGTACATAATGGAGTGAGCCCGGGTCGTTGGGGTCGCCATTGGAGCCAGTCATGTCAATAGCAAAGCAGCATTGAAGTTGAGTACCACTTCGAATATAGTCAATGAAAGTGTACAGAGGGTTCAGTTTCCACATAGTGATTTTCAGCCTACCAGATTTTGCCTAGAAAAAGCATCAAAATGTTAGTTATGTTCCTCCAATTACGTACTTTTGAACTTCAACACTTACATTTCCATTATCATCCACCAACGGCAAAGCCTCCCCGCCCTGCGACCCCATAAACCGATTCACAGACCCCATGACATTGCCCAAAAGCGTATGATATCCATTCCATCCTTCTTGATAAAACTGAATCTTGAGTCCTCTATCCTTATCTCCATTGCACAACGAATTCATCGAAATGACCTCAGATCTCCATGATGGTTCCGGTCCTGGACTTGCTAGACTTCGATGGACCTTGATGTACTTGCCGTTTTCCAGAACTTTCCACATTTCATAAAACACCTTCCCACCGCAGCATCCCATGAACCCAGAACCCATCTTCTTCCCTTGGAACGAAAACTGCAGCTGTAACACCAGGAAAACACAGTTATTCCAATATTCTACATCCAAAACCAGTATCGCCCAAACGCACCTCTTCTTTCAACTCCAACAGTTCTTCAGCAACCAAGCAAACGGATCCATGTGTCCTCCGCTGCCCTTTGTACTTCTCAGGCTTCAGCATCGCCTGCTCGTCCACTACCAGCGGCAGCGTAAGTCCATTGTATCCACCCGATACTATCTTAGCCAAGCTGCAATCGGCATAGCCCAAAAAGTCATGTTCTTGAAGATTGTTCACCGAAGCTGGGTTGTCGATATCATAGATGACAAATCTGAGCATTTGTTCTTCTTCAAAGCGGTAGCTCATCTTCACCTGTTGAACAAGCATTCAATTTCAAAATCTATTCTTTCCTAAAGTCACATACAAAGTATCAGTAGCAAACCTTGGTAGCAAATTCAGGGTTCAAGTTATCCCAAACAGTCTCCGTCCGCACAAACTCCTCCCACCGACCCGTCGCCGGCCCCCAAGGCTGCGTATAGACGACGCACATGGGATCCGACCTCGACAGCACATCCTTGTCCAGTAAATTCCTGTGTAGCAAACCAGCCAACAAAATTAGCTTACAACCACCTCATTAGCCATGACATTTAAAAATCCCCGGGAACAAAAGAAATGGATCACGGACTCACTTGCACGAAATCGAAATCTCAACTACGGAAGTCGGGTCGCTTCCCGTACCGGGTTTGAATTCTTGAATCGTTGTTGCCATTTCAAGTCACAAAAAGTCAAAACTTCACTAACTTGTTCAATTCCCGCAGCTGAATCACCAATGTTTTGGTTTGGTTCACAGGTGGCTGTTGTATATTTTCTTTTGCTTGTTGTCGTCGTTCCCTCCTTGCCAAATTCCTTGCATCTTGTCTCCTTCTTCAGCACGTACTTTCTTGAATGCAGCTCTTCTTATCTCAACTTTGTATCTTGTCCATACAAATCCGCAGTATCACCGATTCACCAGAACCAGTTTCTCGTCCGATCTTGTTCACTACTACGCGTCTACTCTTCAACTATCCATCGCTACCACTAACTTGGTCTACCAAATTCGCCAAACCTCGCATCCTCTGCTTGCATCTTTGGCATTTACAACAACGCGATGAGTCGTCTCTCCTCCTCAAATTACGTACGTGTTACACACGCCATATTCACATCATACGCGGCGGCCTTTACCATTAAAAGTTCGCGTGTGGTTTCTAGCGCGTCTAGCGGAAGAGATGCTATATCGGCTTTGACAATTGACTCTAGCATTACTAGACGCTACAGAACTAATCTTCAGTTTTTCCCTATTATCTCAACTATTGCAATTTCCCCCATCCTTTTGGATATTGTTATTTTGTTATGACAATCATATTAATTCGCCTTTCCTGAATTGCTTTGGATACTAGAACGTAGATTCCACTACCCTACAAAAATTCGCAAACTCTATAATGATGACGTCCGTTCGCATCACGTTCAGCCAGCTCTAGCGCTCTTGAGTTCATCAACGCCGACGTCAAATTTCCTTTCTTCTCTAGAACGTAGACATGACATTTGGCGGGTATTTTTGGACTTCTTTGATGAGACCACGTTACATAAGTTTGTGACGCATCTTCCTTCCGCTTTGTTTAATGTTTTGACGCTTCATTAATTGAAATCGGTTTGGCGTACTTTGGCTCACTGTCAGATGTAAACAGCGGTGACCTGCTCAACATCCGTTGGTTCTGAAAGTAGCCAAAGTCATGAGTTTAGACACTGCATGATTCTGGTATTGTACTTCTGGTTTCAACAGTTACAACGTTACTTGCTTACGTCAATGGGTGACTATCGTTTTCCAAACGTTGATGAGCCGTGAGCAAGTACCGATGATTCACCAATGGAAATCGACGAGCTGTAAAGTACACAAGAGACATTAAAATAAAACAATTACATGTTTTGATTCTTATCAACCCACGCAATCCATACGCACGTCATTCTCTTATCTGGTGCTACTTTCCCAGCTTTGTAAATTACCACTTTTAACATAAACAATTTGAAAGGCTAAATGATTCAATCCAAGAGATCTTCAAAGCCTTTCCTGCAAAGTAAAAACCTTGAAAAGCCCGCCTGTCCAACCGCTGAAAACATAATCATCAACTCATGACTATAACATCATCATCCTACGTCTGACATGACATGAAACGGAGTAACCCGAAACGATGGTAAACATTAAGCTTAAGTGCATCTGTTTACCCGATAGCCGAGAAACGCTCTCTCTCTCTTCTTGACAGCCAACACTACTCTACTACTACTACGCTTCTCAAGTTCCTGGAACGCTTAATGCTTAACACGGATCGCTCTTGTTCCACACAACAACTTTCTCCTTGTATTGCATCGACTCAAGTAGCAAACTAGCAAAACGTCTATTCTCTCAAGTGCTAACACATTATAACGTGTGTATTTCGCTTTCAAAACTTTCACTCCTTGCTTGCACCCAACAGCAGCAGCTGCATAAGCTTTTAAAGCGACCGCACACTCACTTGCTTTCTCCATAAAAGTGAAACTGGTAAACAGGGCGAGTCGTTGTGGGCCGAACAAGCTTTCTTGGTAGCAGCGACGCTTTTGGTTTTGCTAACCCTGGATCTGACTCGCTGGCAGGTTTCGGGTTCTAAGTAAGACTGTTGGAACCTCAGGCTCCTGTTGAAGTCCATCCAGTTGTTGATACGCTAATCGTGGGGAGTAGAGTCCCTGTTGTATGTGTGCACTTGTCGTCTTTCTTCTCTTCTTCCAGCTCCTTCGTAACGTTGTGCCAAAAGGGGGAGAATTAGGTGAAAGGCTGTTTAAAATGCTCCACTGGCTGCCAGTTTCCTCGAGAATAAGAATCACAACGGTTGTACGTGGTCGGTCTGGAGAAAAGAAGGATTCAGCAAGTTATGCATCAAAGACGATGCTGGAGAGTCCTACCATCCAATCCGGTTCCAGGTTCTCGAAGTAAAAACGCATCAAATCCTCTTCGAGACATCAATACATGATCTGCAAATATCGACAAAGTTTTGATGAAAAACCGCAGAAACTATTGTGGAAAAGCCATGCATTGTACTTACTTGGAGTCTTGGGCTGGAAACAATTGGCAGGAGACTCTTTTTCATATACTGCATATACGGACTTGATGCAAAAGGCCGCTACATACACTTGCTACCCGGGTGTTATACACAATAGCCTGGTTTTATCCAGCAGCAGCAGAAGCAAGTGGAGTTTACCTCCTGTGCCGTTTCGCATATCCAGCACAAGGATACAAATGGGCTGGAAGAGAAGCTCTTTAGCGGGGAGAAGGCTGGAACCGGAGCAAGCTGCCGGGTATCCTTAGCAGCGTTGGGGGAGAAAGGGAAGAAAGAGTAACAAAACAACAAGGAGAGGTTGACTGAGAGTTCGGAAGCGGACGGGAA
>JAQGBJ010000721.1:0-33430 GCA_034698345.1 Sphaeridia pumilis | reverse complement strand
AACCTGGACCACCAGGAGGACCCGGCGAAAGAGGGCCTCAGGGTGCCGAAGGACCTCGAGGTTTTCCAGGTAATTTAGCAGCAACTGTACCACTTTGTAATAATCTTTTTCGGAAATCTAAAACAGGATTCAAACGTTCCAGGTGCTCATGGTCCCCCCGGTACAACTGGAAAAGATGGAGTTCCAGGTCATCCTGGCGAGAGAGGACCTCCTGTAAGTCAAAATACAGATAAACCAAATCGCTTCTTATTATTGTGGAATGATCAATGCAACTTTTTTCTAGGGAGAACCTGGCCAAAAAGGACCTGTTGGTGCTCCTGGTGTCGTAGGACCTCCGGGGCAAAATGGCGAACCTGGGCCAATCGGCATGCCTGGTGAACCAGGGCCACCTGGACATAATGGTGAGTGAAGAAAGTACCAGCAAAAACACTGTTCTACTGTTGAGAGGTATTCTAAATGTGTTAAAACGGATTTCAGGAGAACCTGGTAGACCTGGAGAGCAGGGGAAAGAAGGACACATTGGTCCAATTGGTCCCACTGGAAAGCCTGGAGGCACAGGTCCGCCTGGACTTCCTGGTTTCCCTGGTGAAAGAGGACTACCTGGTTTGCCGGTAAACAATCTTGATCTTAATCAATCTTGACTGAAGCAACGAAGCTAATATCTAAATTGATGGGGCTGAATTACAGGGAATACCTGGTCTGAAAGGAGAAGCAGGCCCGATTGGACTTCAAGGACCACATGGTGACAAAGGACAACAAGGAGAAGCTGGTAAAGAAGGACCTCCAGGATCTGAAGGGCGACTAGGGCCTCCAGGCCCAGCTGGTCCAGCCGGAAACAAGGGCGAACGTGGAGAAACTGGACTTCCTGGTGTAGCTGGTGTTGATGGACCCATGGGTCCTCGTGGTAAGAGTTCTGGATTCTGGATCTGCAGTTGTAAATACACTCTCGATGGATACTGAATAACAGAAATTTCTAGGTGTACCGGGCGCCCCTGGGCCTGTTGGTCCTCCAGGCGAAGACGGAGACAAAGGTGAAGCCGGTCCTCCTGGAGAAAAGGGCTTCAAAGGATTGAAGGGTGAATCGGTAAGCGAAACAGATTTGCGCATGGTTTCTGTGAGTTTGCAACAGCTAATCAATGCGTTGCTATACTAGGGACCGGCTGGTGCTGGAGGGCAACAAGGACCACGAGGTGAACCTGGGTTGAGAGGACCTCCTGGAGATAAAGGACCACCAGGTAGTCTCGGATTCCGGGGACCTAAGGGAGAAAAGGGACCTGGAGGAATCGTTGGACCACCAGGACCAGTTGGATTGCAAGGTAGCCTTTTTAAGAAACATGGCGATAACAATGATGAAAAATCAGAGTTAATACACCATCGATTTTGTTGTCAGGTTTACCGGGACCTACTGGAATCAAAGGAGAACAAGGAGATTCTGGACCAAAGGGACCCTCTGGACCGCCTGGACCTTCTGGAGAACCTGGATTACCTGGTTAGTGCTGTGGACAAAGTTATTAGCTGCTGAGGTAGCCCAATCTGTGCTAATCACTAGCATTACTCGTTGTAGGAACTAAGGGAGGTGAAGGTCCACCTGGACCTGTTGGACCCGAAGGGCCATTTGGTCCCAAGGGAGAAGCCGGTAATCCTGGCCCACCTGGACCTCCTGGACAAGACGGAACTCATGTAAGACCAATTACAGCAAAAATCATGTTTGCGTGAAATCAACTTCATTTTGATTATGCTTTAGGGTGAGAGAGGGCCACCAGGTCCTAAAGGAGAAGAAGGAAAGGCTGGGGCAGCTGGCCCTCCAGGATTGCGTGGTCCAGTTGGTAATGAAGGTCCGAAAGGTTCACCAGGACCTGCAGGGTTCCCTGGACCAGCAGGTGAACCAGGAGAGACCGGACTGAGAGGAGAACCAGGTAAATACTTGATTCCCTTGAATCGCATTATCTCAAATCTCAGCGCATCTCAACGTATAAATCTTGCATATTTTTCCAGGAAAGGATGGTGAAGACGGTAAACAAGGAGAACCAGGAACACCTGGTCCTGAAGGGCCGGCGGGTAAAATGGGACCTCCAGGATCACAAGGAAAACCTGGTCCCGAAGGTCCTGCTGGAGTTCAAGGAAATACCGGATTGCCAGGAGACAAGGGAGACAAAGGTTCCAATGGTCCCCCTGGTCCACAAGGTTCTCTTGGTCCTCAAGGTGTGCCTGGAACTCAAGGTCCTCCAGGTCTGAGAGGAAGTCCTGGACCAGCCGTAAGTGCTTTTCCGCTAATGTACAATTTGTGTATCTTGAAGCTAAATTTCCCTGTGCCGCTTGATCTGTTAAGGGAGATGTTGGCTTACCTGGTCCTGCTGGAGCTTCTGGACAGCCTGGTAAAGCTGGCGATCTCGGACCAAAAGGAATGAAAGGTGATCGCGGACGACGAGGACCTAAAGGTCATCAAGGAACTATTGGCCAATCGGGAGCCAAGGGAGATTTGGGTGAAAAGGGAGAGAAAGGAGCTGCTGGATTACGAGGACCTGAAGGACGCAAGGGTGAACAGGTACCAGTTGCACACCAAAGTTCAACAAGCGTTTATAATTTCTGTTAACTGACTTTCTCCAAAACTATAGGGTGCTATCGGACCAATGGGAATGAAAGGTGCTGACGGACCTATTGGACCACCAGGACCTGAAGGCCCACCAGGACCAAAGGGAGTTGAGGGACCTGCCGGAAACAAGGGTGAACTTGGTCCAGCTGGTCTTCCGGGACCTCCAGGTCCACCTGGCGAGCTTCCACTCCTTCCACCTGAACTTCTATTCCCCAACAACTATGTAGACAGTCCCGGTACCAAAGGTCCATCAACTCGGCGCAGACGAGATGCCGAAGGTCTTCCAGCCGTTGATTCTCCTCCCGCTCCAGTAGGCTCTTTTGATCGTGGCGACAAGAGGTATTTTCATTCTTTCCACACAGATGTCGCCTGTGAATTCGTAACACGGTTGTACTTTCTCTTTCCAGTTCCTTGGACGAAGAGTCGGGTGATTTGCACACCAAGCTCCAGGACATCTACAACGACATTTATAACTTGCGGTTAGAGCTGGAACGTGTTAAAAAGCCATTGGGAACGAGAGAAAACCCTGTGAGAACTTGCCGAGATCTGTTTTATGGGAACCCGCACTTCAAAGACGGTAATGAGTTGGCGGTGGCGCCATGATATACGTATTCTTGGAATCTGTCCATATACTTACGGTTGTCATTAAACATGTTAATTTGTCTTAGACTGGTATTGGATTGACCCGAATCTGGGGATGCCGGATGACGCAGTGTATGCATTCTGTAACTTGACAAACTCTGGGGAAACGTGCATATACCCCGACGTTCAATCAGCCCGAATGCCGCACATACCATGGGAGAAGCATCCGGACAGCAAAAAGAGGGAAGTTTGGTTTAGTTCCTTCCGCCAAGGATTCAGGGTAAGAGAATGGGCAAATTTTATGTCTATTGCCACATATACATGAATTACCCAATGAACTCTTTTGGTAAATGGTCTGATCGAATGTTAATTTCTCCAGATATCCTACGAATCCATCGGACCGGTTCAAATGACGTTTTTGAGATTGCTCCACTCGCAAGCCTACCAAAATTTTACATACCATTGCATAAATTCCGTAGGATGGTTCGATTCCCGGAAACAGACGCATGAGTCAGCATTAAAATTCTTGGGAGACAACGATCAGGAATTCGCTCACTCTTTACCGACAAAACCAGCTGTTATAAAAGATGGATGCAAGGTAAACAACGAGAGCGATTCTCTGATAGCTTCTTCCTACACGCAACTTTTCTCTACTTGTTTTCCTCGGTAATACTTTGTTTTATCCGAATGTCTTTGATCTTTTTCTTACAGGCTGGAATCGGCGAAGGAAAAACAGTCTTCGAAATAAGAACCAAGAAAACCACACAACTTCCAATCATAGATTTTCTACCTAGCGATTATGGGGCTGATGGACAAGCTTTCGGGTTCGATGTTGGGCCCGTTTGCTTTAGGTAGAATATAGTATAGTAGCCCTTAATGACTTTAACTCTGTAATTTATCTTCCGTTTCGATTTTTGTAAGTATTTTCTTCGTATAGTTTACATTGCCATGCATTTATCACTGCCAATTTTTGTTTATATTCTCATACTTGTTTAGCTCTCTGAAGCATAAGTTTCTCTAGTTTATTAGCAACTTTTCGAAAAGCCTGTCTTTTTTACCTGTAGTTTCTTATTTCAGGGAAAGTCTGTATAAGATTTTGGTTGTATAAACACCCATGTATTTCTTACGAAAGCAATACTTTTGGTGTGAAACTTTCTTCTTCGTCTCTCTACCAAACTTTCTCCAGGTTAGACTATAAGCTTCGGAAATCGGATAACAGCAACCATAAGACTTCCCCTCCTTTGACGTTATCTCCTTGTTCTAATTAGAAACTTGAAGGTTTATGAATCTATTTGATAGTCCTTGTAAAGATATGCTGTGGTGCAACTTTTCTCTTTCTTCCCAAGAAACTCGGATTCATCATCCTCACCACCACCGATGTTATCTTTCAGCTACTTGACTATAGAGCCTTCTTCTTCTCTTTTTTGAGCCTTCAGATTATATATTCACCTGAGCAAAATCTAGATGGTTTTGTATATATTTATACGGTTTTGCCCAGCAGAACGGATCAAGTCGGTTCGGTAAACACGTACAGGTTCGCGGTGGCTCTCTCGGCTTGCTCGTTTACACCTTGTTGATTCGCGTGGTATTTGGTTAGTGTCTTTTGATTAAACACGTATATTTACAGGCCAAGTTCCAAATATAGTCATATCGTCGTCCTTGTTTCTCTCGGGGAACGTGGAGAATACGGAATAAATATACACGTGCCCTTATGGGAACCCGTGCACATGACGGAGTGAACCGGACCGGTTTCACCGAAAAGATAGCCGGGCAACAGACCACAAGAGCTTTCAGACTAGAATTCCACGTAGACTACGTGTTGGCCAAGCCTTCACGTTTTTGGTATCTCTGTGAAATTTGTGAATAGAAGCCCGTGGAACCAACAAGGTATTTATACGGACCGGCTACGTTTGAAAGGCCGTATTTTGGACAGGGACCAAAAGTTTGTTGCAACAAAAGCCGTCGCTCTATGCTCTAGTAGTACAAGTAGTAGTATCTACATTGGCGGCGGCGGCGAACCCGGGTTGTGAAACCACGGGCAAGAATGGCAAAGAAGTGTTGGTGGTGGTAGTAGGGCGAGATTTGAAGCTGGGAGAAGCAGCAGCGGCTGCTGCTGGCTGCATGGGACTTTCTCTATTGATTTTCTTGCTGCACGTTGAATGGTAAAAGTTTCACCCTGTTTTTGGCTCTGGGTAAAGTAAGAAGGCTTGGCGGCGGCAGTCATGGAAGAACGTGCTACCAGTCAAAGAGTACAGTGGGAACGTTAGGAGGGCGGCAGAGAAATAAAAGTATGTTTTAAAATATTGCAATGTTTCTTTTTTATCCGAAACAAGAAGAAGGGGAGGAAAGAGAGAAAGCCGGCGTCAGTCCAAGTAGGAGCCAAAAGTCCAAAGTCAACTAGCTTCCATGATATGTGTGTAGCCCGGCTTACACCTTTCAACGACTCTGCCTGCAATCATAGGAGCTAAAAAAGTCCCGGGTATATTTAATATGCTGTTTTGCTTCTACAGCATATTAAATATGTGTATAGCTTTGTTGATATTTTTTTCCAAGAACCATTTTGAATTGTTTAGGCGCATAAGGGCTCTTTTCCAAGTTTCAAGTCCAAATCAAAAGGGGGCTGAATGGCGCTTCAATAGTGGCAACAAAATATTTTTTGGAGTAGTGTTCCAGCTTCTACTACTTTATAAAATCATGAAGAATTATTTTTTGCGAAAAAATATTTTTTTACCAAGGTTGCTTCAAAAAGTTGTTCAAAAGTAAGCTTGAAAAAAAATGGTTGAACACGTGGCAAAATTGGCAAATCTGAAACCTTCGCTCACACTTGAGCAAACATCGGGCTTCAGCCCTGACGAATGCCGAACAAGATTGGATCACAAAAAATATTTATTTTGACAACTCGCTCAAATACACACCTTTGAAAAATTAAGTAATATTTTTTCCTCGAAAAAAAATTATTGCTCTATACAATATTCACTTTTGCCAGTAGTAAGGCTACTAGTACAGCCACCAAAGATTGACGTCCCAGTAAAATGGCTTGGTTCTAAAGCATGCCATGACATATAAATAATACATACAAACAAGGCGGCAGCTCCAAGAGTTTTTTTGACCAGGCCAATGGGTATACACCGATGGTTAACTTGTTCTTGGGAGGTTAAGCTGTTTGGGTCTTTTGGTTGACGGGCATTAGGGTGTATAAAAAGTTCAAGCGTAGTATGTACGCACCTTTTTCTTTTTCTTGAGCCATTACATGTGTGGGTGAAAGAAGGGCACCTCTGCTAACAGTGTAAGAAACGGCGGCAAGGAGGTCTCTACGAGAAATAGCCAAGAAATAAGAGTAACAGGAGCAAAAGCGAATATATAACATAAGAATAGTAGAGAAAGGAGCAGAAGAAGAAGAAAATGGTTCTATAAAAGGTAGAAAACACGAGACCCATTTGTCTTGGCTCGCTTGAGAATAGTAGAGTTTGTATACATATAGCTGGAAGACGGAGAAAGCGGCCTTTATCAAGAGGAGCACATACAGTAATGGATGATGAAGAAACGACACGGGTAGTGAAAGCGCGCGTTATAGAAAAAGCGCTGATACATATCCAAGCGCCGTAGCCGCCGTATACGGCAAATACACTGGAGAGAACGCCGGCAAAGTCGGTCGTCGGTTGCTTGTAGTTTTGGTCCGGACGGTTAGTGGTTAAGGGAAAGTAGTAGTAGTAAGAGAAAGAGAGAAAGTTGTATATATACGTGTGTGTAGACCAAAAGAGCCAGGATATTCTTCTTGTTCTGCTACTCTCTTGTGTTTTCCTATGCTTTGCTTGCTTCGACTCCGCAGGACCGGGTTTTGACCGAAAATCCCGATAGTCGAAGAGCAGACACTGTTCGAGGCTCCACGAGTCCTGTTGTTCCTCTTTTTCCCGGGTGTCAAAGTAGCAGCTGAGTGTGTTATCTACCCTGAATTTTACAAAAGTGTTGCGGAAAAAATTATCCGCAAATTGTGGAAACTGAAAAAGTGTCAGATACTTTCGGTGAGAGGTGTCAAGTTTCAAAAATTACTCAAGTTAAGTTTCTAGTGCGTTTCAAAGTCGGCAAAAATTTGAACCAAAATTTTGGTGACAGGTAAGACTTTTTTTGTTTTTTTGTAAATATCAAAATTACGTTAGACTCTTGTATTCAAGAAGGTGTGAGGCAAAACTTTGATTTTGACCTGATTCGGGTCACCCGGTACAAAAATATTTTGTTCAGCTGTTACCTTACCTGAAAGTGTGGGCTTTCTGTTTGTTGTGCTATACGAACATTAAGCATTGCGTGATCCGGTCATGTTAAGTAAAAGAACATGGAGACATTGTAAACGCTCAATAAAGTCAATAGAGCTCTGTCTGCCAGTCAATCAATATTGTAACGTGTCTTATTGTTTGATATGAGCAAAATCACGTGTTCCGATACAGCAACAACTTGCACTACTTACTTAACTTGCCATGTAAACTTGCCAGGCTTTTGCTCGAGGTTTCTTGATATCCGGGCAATATCCGCGAATATGGATTGTGTGTGGATCAATTTTCTTTTGTCGGAATCGGAAACAATGTAGTTGTATACAAAACCCGGCTCAATGTTTTTGTCGCTCGAAAGAGCAATGAAATGTGGCGGACGTGTGAGAGAGACGTAGCGAGAGTTCAAAGAGAAAATTTTGTGAGCGAATATTCTATGAACCGGAGCCGCCGTTAGCGAGAGGAGACGAGTAACACTGCAAAACCAATAGAGCAATAGGTTAACGGCGTCTATAGCGAAAGCAATACATAGGTGAAATTGCACGGGAAATGAAATACGCGGATGTCGAAATGTTCTAGCTATAGCGCTGAATTTCTAGTGCTCCAGGCGAGTCTCTAACGAGCTCCAAGAAGGTGAATGGCGAATAAACAACTTTATTGATTTCTATATAGAAAAGTATTGAACAAATGCAATTGTGAAAATTATTCTAGCTCAAAGAACTAAAAACACGGCAAAAATTTATAGGAGAGTTGCAAAAAATATTATTTACCCAACGTCCAGCGAATGTACTTGAAACAAGGGTACTTGTCGAATAACACATAAATACAAACAATGACGATTTATGGAAACCAAGTAAATCTGGATACCAGAACCAAGTATTTTTCGTAGATCAAGTTATAGACTTTTTGGTCCCTACAGAATCTGAACATACGTTGCTCTCAACGCATTTGAAGGCTATTTTAGCTCCAATAGTCTTTATATAGCCTCTTCTGTAATAGTACAAAAATATGCAGTGTTTCTGAACATGTTGAACAAATACGGAGAAAAATATATATAAATCAATCCTTGCTGCCAAAGAAAAAAAAGTTTATTCAACTTTGTCTACTTTGAGGTTTTTCTCTCAAGAGCTTCCAGCTATAGGAGAATAGCAGTTCTCTTTTTTCCACTGCTAAACCAATATATTTTAGTGCCCTTGAGCACATGTATAGACAGGTAAAAATTTTCTGGGTATTTGCAATAGGACTGGCTGTTGTGGGACAAAAAGTTGGGTTTAGTGGTGTACTTTTCTCCTCCTTGTAAAACTTTTTCAAGAAGCCCAATAATGTTGGGTTAAAGGGAAAAAGTTTCCCGAGCGTTACAAAGAAATAGGAATGAGAGGTTGTAACAAAACTGCAAATTTTTAAGAAAGAAGGAAGAATTATGAAGGGAGAGAGAAAGAGAAGCGAAAATTTCAAATAGCGAGAAGCGCCAAAGAGAGAGAGAAAGCGAAAGCGTATTGTCGAATCGTTATCGAGATTGACGTATGACTAGAGCTCTTTTGACTGTTGATTATAACATTCATAAAGGTGAAGGACGCTCAAGGCGCGTACAACATGAGTGTTAGTGACAGGAGAACAAATTTGAGCAAAATATTGTTCACCACTTTCCGGAAAGGCGGCAGCCGCTGCCACAAACAAAACTTGAGAAGAAGGAAAAGCGGGGGTGGAGGGAAGAGCAATAGAATTTCAATAGGAAGCGTTTAACGGGGTAATTGTGCAAAGGCTGATGTAATTTTGAGTGCAATTTTCTTTTTTTGTATGTGTTCCAGAAAGAGGCCATAGTAAAGACGGACGAATAAAAGGAAGCGAGTTTTTTATTGGATCCAGACGACAAGTGCTGCTCAAAACTAAACTAGTGCTGATGTTACAAAACTATCCGAGAATTTTGTGTGAACATTAACTATTTAAAACTTTGAGTATGTGCGTTACTTACTACAAATATTTGACAATTGTTGAAAATTTTCTTGGTGGATATAATGTAATCCGAAGACGCTTCAAGTGCTGGTGACGAAAAATTCTACCCTCGGGAAGGCAACAAAAGTAAGTAAATGCTCGTTGTAATCGTAAATTTAAGTGCAACAATTAAACGTGGTATGACGTATATAGTAGAACAAACAGTATTCAGTACACTATTTAAAAAAATCTGGTTCCAATCGAGCTGAAGAAGGTTTGAAGCTGAGGTCTAGTGAAAAGGGAATGATCGTAAACGGAATCCATTCGCGTAATGGAATCTCATGCTTGAGTCTTCTTTAATTCCGTATTTTATTATCTGTTCATCTTCAATTTGGCTCATCTCGTCTTTCATCTTGCTTAGCATCTCTTGGGCTGGAAACGTATCAAAAAGAGTCGTCGACCCATTATGTAACATGGAAATTGTAGACGAGATTAGCCCGATAGTGTAGACCAGTTTCTTTGAAGTTTTTGCAAATCCAGCTTTTGAAGGTGTATCTTTTGGATTTCAGAAAAAATTACAGTTCAAAATTTTGAAACACTTCCAGAATCAGAATCTGTTAATTGCATTGATGGTACAGAGTTTCAATTCTATAAAAAAAATCCAATTTTCAAACAAGCTCAACACTTTTTCCCAAAATCTAAATATTCGCAGCAGCATAGCTACTTAGGTGAATTCAAGAAGAGCATGACTTTTGCCGTTAGCCGCCATTAGCCAACCTACAAAAGTCCCATTCCAGGCACTATTCGTTCTCCTATAACGCACTATTAGCTCTGACTACTTCACTGCCATTATAGCCGGCGGCACCGTTACGAACGGCAACGGCCACATAAGCTATGTCAAGACTTGTACGATGTGCACGAAAGAATCCCATAAAACTGACTATAGCAGTGACGTGAGATAATACGGTTCTGGTTACTGAAACGATATAAACATTTCATCATGGCGGCGGCGGCGGCTCTTCTAGTACACTAGAAGCCTTTAGAAGCTTTTAGCGTTACAAGAGAGCGTGGAAGCGGCAGAGGAGCTAGGACAGTCGCCTAGGGACATGTTGTTGTTAAAGCTGTATCTATAAAGTACATGGAAAAAGTAAAGCTCCGTAGTTTTTATATCCCCGTCCATATCCACAAGGATCACAGCTCAGCTAACTCGGAAAAAGCAACTTTTAAAAAACTACATGCTTTTACTATAGACGTGTACTAAAACTCCACGTACATTATGGAGACACTGCATTATAGAATCCCTTTTTGCTGTTTGTTGTCCAGAGACTTTTTTTATTGAGTCATATGTTTTCGCTCTAGCGAATTTTCAATCGAATATTGTACTTGTTCTAACGGCCATAGCTCAAGCTTCCAATGCTCCTAGCGCTTCTAAAACTCATCATCACCATATAAATACAAGACTTTTCTTTTTACTCTCTCTTGTTCGTCCCGTTCTTGCTCGTTTCTTGCTCATGTATTATTTTTGACAGGAGATATAGCAAATGGCTTTCTTGTTCCTCTCCTTTCTCCATGACTGTCGAAGGGCGTCAGTCAGCGAGCCATACAGCATGGCATCACGGCGTTTGTTCAGTGTTCAGCCAACTGGACACAATATCATCATCAGCTCTTGTTCTTCTTTCTCCATGGAAAATAATACATAAGCTAAGAAGTATTGTTCTTCTCCATGTTTCCCCAATATCGCCGCATGTATCTTTCACCCTTTTTAACTTGAACCTCTCCTTTATATGTTCATAACATAAAACATTGGCTGTCTCCTCATGAAAAGAACGTCTTGTCTTTATACTTCCGTCAATACGTACGTAACATGGCTTGAAGCGGCGGAATTTGATAAAAAAGAGCTTTGTCTCAACAAGTTCTACAGTTTTGACACTTGAGTATGCACATTTTTCAAAGGAATCTTTTATAATTGCTGTTGGTTGAGAAAGGCCTGAAACTTGAAACCGCGGCGGCATCAAGTGAATATTTAAACGGTGACAGGTCAAAATTAGCAGTATCCTTTTTATTGCCATGTACACTGAACTGTGCAATTTGTAGGTCAAATAAAATCAATTAGCCTTGTTGTTTGTACTGTCGAAATAAATAAATGTACATTACGAACGACACATTACACCGTTGGACTGGAAGTATTGGTGAGCCCATTAAGCTACATATTTTCGACGAGGACGGATGGGGGCGGGAGTGATTAATCTGATCCGCTATTACTTAGTTGCTCAGCCGCCACGTCCATTATCGTTTGTAAATAATTTTCGCTATGTGTGGTTCTGTCAAGTCATTAGATGGGCTCCAGTTTCCCTTCTCCAGCTGCATATGTTTTTAACACAGCAAGTCTTTTGTATTTATAAAACTTGGAGTAGTACAAGTAGTACTTGATCCGGCTAGTAGTTTATGCTTTTGTGGTGTAAAAGCATTTGGCGAAATACTAGTTGGAATGTTGGTCGTCGTCGGCGTCGTCGGAACTGTCTGGTGTCGGATGTCGCCATGATATTTATTGTTTCCTATGGGCTTGCACCCAAAAAGAAGAAAGGATTTCACAGAGCTGAAAAGAGTCCAGATCCAGACTGCCGATAGGCACGTACGCAGAAACACACGTAAAGAAGATAGGAGAAATACATGGATATATATTATATAGAAATTCTCGAGAGCTATTAAAAGCTGAATAGCTTTTGGCGGTATCTGAAGGAGAAGCCAAACGAACCAAAATACGGTTTCAACTTTATATATGGAAGCCTGCAAAAGGCATATAGAAATTGGCTCTGCGAATGGACACTAATAGCTCTACTTATGGAAACAAACGGAAACAAATGCCACTGAAGCCTTTGGTTTTGTATGGGGCTACAGATCAAAAGTGTCATAATAACTGTTGCGAAATCAGTTGCGAAATCTTGGTCCTCAGTCACATTTATTTGTAAACGTACCAACGTATTGCGAGCAAGTTAATGCATTGTACTTGTGACTGAACCAATTCGGCAATTCAGCTCACCATAATAACTTGGAGGCCTTTTGAAAGGCTGTTTGAGGTTAGCTTCAAGTCCTCAGAGGGTTCTTCTCGGCTGGAAGTGCTTGATTTGATCGTGCCCAAGTAGCCCAAGTTGATTCCTGGAACAATTCGTAATATGGCCTCTTGCGGTTACAATCTTGCGGATAACAAATCAGATATTCCGCTAGCTTATGGATTAATGTGGAACAATTGGCGTTTGTTTATTATGGTTTTGAAGAAAACAAATGTATGTGACCGCGGGTAATTACCAAATGTTTCGACAGGCTAATTATCCACAAGGGCCTCAAGAATGTTTGTCACCAAAGCGTCGGTTTACATGTTAATGTTGCATGAAATTTGATATTAGAACGTGAAAAGGCAAAAGTGTTTTGACTTACTCAAGACCCGGGCTAATTTATATACACTTTATATACGCCATATTACAAACTGTTGGTTTGCTTCGAAATGAAACTGGTAATAAGCACGACGACGACGGTGTGTAAGTTGCAGAGGAATACAATTGGGCAATTTATATCGGCAATTTCCGTTTGTTTACTTTTATTGCACATAGCAAGCTAGAAATATGGAATTTAGTTTCTGGAAAATTATGGAGCACCTTCAAGCCAAAGAAACTAGAGAATAGTTTCAAAATATTTACCCGTACAATTTCCTAGATTCAAGCCACATTAAATAGGGTGCCAATTGTGTCTAAATACTGGCACGCCTTGAAAACAGTATTTAAAAAGGCTGCTGGATTGCTATTGCGTGCCGGTAATAACATTGGCTGAATGCAGAAAATTTTGTAGCGTACTACGACAACGAGATGAAATGGCGTGTGGAAAAATCACAGTAGCAAAATATAACATTTAGCCAGTATTCAAAAATTGTTGTTGCTGACAAATTCGACCAAATCTATACAGCAACAGGATGGACGTTAGTTTGCAAAACCTGGAAAAAATCTCAAGTGTTTTGAAAGGCAGATTGAGATTGGAATCCAATCATGTAACTTTCATTGGATTTCTGAAGCTAAGCAGCAATTGAATCACAACTTAAAAGCAGGAAAGTTGAAACCGGAGCAGCTAGGTAGCTCAATAAGAAATAAATTCATTTAGCGCCCAAAAGAAATTGATGAGGGGCAAAATTGAATTAAAAGTGGTAAACATGCATACGTGGTATACACAAATACGTTAGCGGATTAATTAATTGCAACTTGGAGTCAAGTTGCATGCTTTGGAAAATTTTCAGTTAAAACGTAAATTAGATCTGGGTTGAGTTTCGTGTTTATCTATCGATCAGGTGTCGCAATAATTTTAGAGAGCTTCATGCTTGATTTTCGTGGTTTACCGCATGAATGTTGGATCTTGCATGCGATATCAGTTCGCGAATTTCGAGTACACTGTGTCAAACACGTGAAATTGGGCAAACGAGCCAGTCGTTGAAATTAAATTTAGTGTGGTCAGGTCCGCCTATTCCTTGTTGGTCTGTATGCATAAGCAGTAAAGTTAGAGCTACACTGAACGAGCACACATTGTGAAACAGCATTCGCCGAACTGGCTATGGAACAGGAGCTACCTAAATGGACCTAGCGTACTTTCGAAAGTTGCTGAAAGCTACTGCAGCAGTTGCGATGCATATGCCCAAATAAAGTTCTCTTCCAGTAGCTTCAACAACGTCCATCACTATTTAATTTGGAGGACAAAATTCTCCATTTTCTGGACCTTCCAGGAAGAAGGCTGAGTCTGAAGCTTTGGGGAATTTATTATATCCTCTAGCGCATTTTACATCAAGTCTTTATACTCGGGCTTGGTTGGGCTACTTTGGGTTTCTTGGAAATGGAGTAAAAAGAAGCCATGGCAGTAACAAAATTCGCAAGGGAAAAGTCAAGTCTGTCAGACGAACCAAGGAAGGAGGACAATTGACTTTAAGTCGAATAGGAGGAGGTCTACAACGTTATGGATGATCAAGATTGATTTCCGTTGATAGCGTCTATAATCTATCAGTCGGACGAAGGACGGACGGACAACTAATGTACCGTCCTATAGCTTTTTGGTCTCAGGACTCAACTTCAGAGAGAGCTTGGCGATTTGGGCTGACGGATGTCGTAATGTGACAAAATACGGAGTTGTCCATAATAATTTGAAACGTTCTATGAACAGGGAAAATTCGCGTCTATTTTGGCCATTTCGGTAATTGACCACAGGAATACTCATGGGCTTTTGGGCAAGTTGCAATTACAAAATTTTTTCATACCCTAAAGCTATCCTGCCTAACAGCCAGCTTCGACAATATTTCTAATGGCGGTTTGAGCTTAATGGCAAATTAATAGCCATTCGTCCTTCAAGTCATACCCAATAGTTCGAGGAACTTGGCAATTTGTTAAGGTGCTGTACCAAGCGGCATGACTGTTTACCATCACAGCTTTTAATATATTCCAATCATGTTAACAGCCAGCATGTTGCACCTGTCTGCTTTTGGCAGCGTTCATTTTCAAACAAGACTTTTGGACAGCGTTATAGAAAGCGTAAACACGCTCCTGCTTGTAGATGAGATGTTTTGATCGACTTGCTCACTTGGCGAGGTATATACGTTCAACTAACAGTGCTCCAAAAGCTACAACTCGCTTAAAAGAGATTGGGATTGTAATAGGTATTGGTGTCACGTCAGTCAAGCGTTAGTTGATCGGAATGTTTGGTGAGGTGAGGTTCTTCTGAATCAGCTATCTAACAATCAACGTCTTTGGTTGTTGTTGTTTTTTTAAATTTAAGGCCATTGTAGACCGGAGGATTTTTTGCTGGTGATTTCATAAAGCACATTGTGAACCGTCTTCTTTTTGACCTTGAGCTCGCCGTGCTGTCGCATTGAATCGGTTCCAATCTAAACGAATCTTGCAGCGATCCAAGCGACAGAAACTTTGAAAGGTTAAAGTGTCAAAAGTAGCAATACAAGTTTACAACTTGCACATGATCGGATAACATATCCGTTGTGAATTCCCAATTAGTTCCTGCTGTTTTGATAACAAGCTTCCAAACTTCCTGGTTGCTCTCCGTCCAAAGTGAACGTTGTTTGTTGGTTGACAGTTTATTTGCCATACAGAGAACCACGTGATTGCATACAATTTTAAAGTTTTGTGGATCCACAAGTTCCAAACTCGTATAAAGTAAGTTTTTAGTATGGAGCTATTGGTTCTGGCTTTGGAATTTTTAAATGGGCAGTAGCCTTCAATGTAAAATTGGGAGCCGCTCGTTACTTTTGTAGTCATAGGCCTGTAATTAATCAATCAACAGACTGAAGAGTCAATTTTCCGCTTCAAAACTTTTCTGGCTACGGAAATAAATTAGAATTTTCTGCCGAATTCCCTCAGGTTATTCTGGTCGAACTGGAGACACTCAAGTGACTATACGGCATTTGTAGTACTACTTGGCAGTGTTTTTATCCGATAGCTCAAGTTTTGTGGCGTAAATTATATGCTCCCAATTGTTTACACTGTAAAGTATTTTTGGGAGGTGAGCCGTTGCAAAATTAACCGAGTTTGCTAACCAGCAAAAGTGAAAGAACTAGAGGAGGTAGCACGAAACTTCTGGCTGACTGAAATTGACGGCTCCAGACATATCGTAGATTGTACTCGGTTAGACAATTTTTATTTGCTCTACTTCCGGTTGGACTTGATTTCTTGGTGATTTTGTTGTTGTTGTTGTTGACTCTAGTGTTTGCTCAACAGCCGTCGTTGTAGTACTTCAGTGACTGGCGTATTTGGCAGGCCTTTACTTTCAGGGCACAAGTCTATAGTCTGTACATTTTAGGTCATGGAAATCTCTATCCAAGATCGTATTAAAGGGAAAGGTTCGGCAATATCTTTTTGCAACTTTTTTTCCTATCGCCAACGATGTATTTATAGTCAAGTTCTACATAGCAACGGGCAAACAAATACAAGCTGTTGGCAGCAAGCTGGCATTGTTAGATGGACTGAACGGAAGTGATGGACTGGAATCGCTAACAGGGCGTTTGTAGCATTAGATTAGAAGCCCGTGTTTCTTTCGGGCAGCAACAAAAACCTAAATTACATTTCTTACGGTTGTGTTGTGTGTAAGCTCGGCAAATATATCATAAACTTGCAAACGGTGCATAAGTGTTTTGTCGGAAAATTTTGTTTTCCGACCACCTACCGTTGCAAAAGTACTTGAAGTTTGTTGATCAATCGATATCTTGAAATAACATTCGTTCTAACCTGAGAAGGTAGGTGTACATGAGTTGACAAACACTGTAAGAAATATAGGAGGAAACAGCAGGATAAATCGGGTTGTTATCCTCAGATGAAGTAATTCACGTTGCACAGTTTGCAAAAGTTGGATGGAGAAAGAAAAACTCAAAAGCTTGTTTACCAAATAGATTTTTCTTTCTTTTCGTTAGCTGCCTTGTATGCGTTTGCCTCGAGTATTTCCAGCGTTTGTTTACATGATCAATGATCTGACGGGATTTCGATTAGATTTTTGTTTGAGCAGCTTTGATATATATAAAGCAAGGTAAACATGGCACCTACAGTACGCAGTATCGATAACAATCGAATGATCCACATATCAATATTGTTTGGATCTTTGAACATTTCATATTTATTTAGAACGGGTTCTAAAGTAGCTAAATAAAATTCTTCAAATTTTGATTCCCATCCAATAACTCCAATGACACAAAATAAATTTTCGAAATCATAAATTGTGCTTTTTCTTTTTTGGAAGCTTGATTTGTCCCTGGTATTATTTTTTCCAACGGCTTAATCTCATATTTATTCTAGCATCTGATGGTTTCGTTCCGAAACCGTCTACAACCAATATTGTTTACTTTTGCAAGATTGTGTCGGAATCCTCGATTGAATTTTTGTTTGTTTGTTCCTTGGCGGCAATTGTATTTCATTGCCTCAAGAAATATATAACAGTAAAAGAAGAAAAATTTCTCATCATCTCTCCACTACCGCCATACAATTTCTCTAGTAAAAGTTGTCTGTTTCTCCAGCGTCTAGCGCTGACTGAACAACTTTTGCTCCTGTCAGCAGCCAGAAAGCAATTTCAACGGGAATTTTTGCGCTAGTTCGTCCGTGTACTTGTAGGTGAAAATTGTAGCTGGAACTATATACAAGTTTCATCGCCATAAACCTGTTTCCTATGTCTGAGTGTATCTAATCAAGAGTTTTTTTTGGGGAGAAATCGTCGAATACTTACCTTAGCTTCCTAAACAAGCTTACGTACATATATGTACCCGTCCGGTTTACCCGGGAAACTTTTTTCAATTTGCCTTGGTGGTGCAAGCTCATGTTTTTGTATGTTGTATACAAGTACAACGAGCCATCTATCTACAGAGCAATCTAAAATGTTCCTGGTCGTTCCATCCTTTTACAACCATGTGCGAAACGAGATCAGCATTGCAATTTGCTCTTTTTCTCCCCTGAAATACCGGCTTTCCATCGTATACAGTTTACCCACTTTACTTGTCTATTGCCGTCAATTGAGGCAGGAAATTCACCTTGTGTATGTGCTACTTGTACTTGACGGAATGGCAGGACATAAAAAGTGACTCTAGCGCTAGACGTACACGATTGACTAGATCAACCTGGGGAACGTGTATGTGCATTTAATACAAGTCGGCAGCTTTTTAGGTATCAAACTTTTCAACTTTTCTGTCTGTCTGCTCTGTCGGCTTTGGCTTTTTGCATGCTGCCTAGCTAACTTTTAATAGGTAAAATTTGATGGCAAGTTGCTTTGGTAGGCTTCGTTACACTACTTATATTGAATTTCTAGCTTGAAAACTTCCGGAAGTGATTCCTGAGTAATGATTAGTCCCAATAAAAATGCATGATGTTTATAGTACATTAGAAACCCATGTATTTGAGGACCGATGACTGTAAGTGAAACGACAGCCCGGTGCTACAAATCGGTATATATATTTGTTCCTAACGCGATTCACAAAGGACCAAAGTTGGTTAATTGCTCTACTACTGTTGTATGTAGGACAATTGACAAAAGTTGTGTCGTCGTGACACTCACATAAAGCGACAGACAAGCGAGAAGGAAACACATGGACAGAAACTAATGTGTAATTGGACACATTAGTGCTAATTCAGCGAAACTCGGTGGCGGCCGCAACTAACGTTTGTATTGGTCTTCTAGCAGCTGAATACCGTTCGAATCAGCCAGCAGCAGCACCAGCTTTCCTACCCAGTTCCACACCCGCTAACGATACAAGACAACTTACAACAAATGCCACCTTACTGAAAGCCACGTGCAACTAATGTTTTGACACTAGGGATTTTCTATACGTAATGTTGTCGGCTTGTATGGGGAAAACAAAACACCAATGGCTTTTTCATTACCGTTCCAACTGTTACATATCATCATACTTGGTTGTTTGCGGATTTTGTTGGGTATTATTTTTGGGACGATTTCTGCCTCCATGTTTGGGAAATTTAGAAATATATTTTTATGATTGGGATACAGAGCAGCAACGGCTGGTAAAAAACCCGAAGGATATAAAATTGTAGCAAAACCCGAATTTTCAATATAATATTCAGCTTGCGGAAGTTATTTGCGGAGCATTTAATAATTTGATGATGCTGACGATGCGTGGATTTTGGCATTTTGCGAAATGCTGCTGTATAAATATATTCTACGGAAATTCCTTGTTTATTGTTTGCGTATCTGGCTTTGAGCATAAAATATTTTGATTTAATTATCTCGGTCGAGCGACGGAGGAGGAAGAAGACTCGAAAAAAGAGACGAAAATATAAAGGGAATGTGGAAGAATGCATTAGGCGGAAGGGTGTTTAAATCTTATATCGATTCAGTCGCTTTTCCTTCCTATGCCATTAAAGTAAGTTTGGAGAGATAGCAAGGAATGAAAGTGTTTGTAATATGTATTTTCTTCGTTAAATTCTTCCGGCATGGCTCTATTCTATCTGCTATCTATAGAAATTCAAAGCCTATTTCCCCTTTCAAGGTGGTATTTACTATGAAGCAATTTGATTTTTCGACGACAAACTCTCATCCTGTTTACATTTGATGCTATCCATGAAACTCGCCATGCATGGAGCGTTGAATTTGTATAACCAAAGTTTGGCTATTTCTCCCAAGCTCAAATTGGCGTACACGGACCAGTATACAGCAAAAAGGTCTTTGTTACTGCTTTTTGATTGTTCTCAAAGAGCTGGCAAATGGCAGGGTTTCGTCGACCAATTTCCGCCTGGAACCAACTACAATATAACGGTGCATGTAAATGGTAAAAGGACTATCAGAGGAGGAATATACAACGCCTGCATGGCCCTTGGTACCGGCGACCCCGAAGCGTAAATCAAGTGTAAGCTGAGCTCCCTCATTTGGTATTCACATTAGTTGTGAAAAAGGGTTTGATTTCCTGTGAGCTTTGGGCAAGTGGAGAATTAGGAAAAAGTACATGCACAGCGACTGTGAGAGCAGACAAGTAACTCGGCAATAGGCCAACGTCCAAAAGTCTTTTTGGCATTGTCGGAAACTTGGGCAAATGCAAAACCTACATCAGTCTAAAAGCCAGTTCAGAACTGAGAGGACGTGAAATTTACACAAGTGAAATTTTGGTGCTATTTTCACTATGAGATTTCCCAGCAGCAAAAGTGGGGAAATCCTCTACAAATACATGGGAAAAGGACGGATGGGAAAGTTGGGACATGTTGAAGCTGGTGGACCGGTTTAGTAGGTTCTGGTCCATCTTTTGAACGAGGACATGGGCGCAGCAGATGAGTGAGATGAATGAATTCGGTGACGTCAGAACCCGCCTCGGAAATGTCGTCTAAAAGACTTTTGTTCCAAGGGTGTAGATAGAAGCCTTGGAGCTAATATCGAGACGAGTCAAGTTTCGATGGCGGTACCAGTTGTAGTAGTCGCAAAAAATGAACGGGAGGAGCTGAACCAAGTTTGATAAACATTATTGTTCGGCAGGAACAGAGACGAAAAAATAGCAGCAGCAGCATCAGCGTAAATATATAAAAACTAACGGCATAGGCAATAACGGCTCTGGAGCTAGAAAATGGATAGAAAAGGCTAGAAGAGGACAGGAGTTTGGTTGGCGCCAAGCCAAAATGTTTACAAACTACTACACACCGTGTAATATATCTTGGAGACTATTTGTTTCTTGATATTGAATTTCGAGTGTTTCTAGGCTAGTTTCTAGAACCTAGGGAATTTTTACAGAAACTTTGCCGTAACTGTGACTTGACGTCATTATTGACCAAAGTTTTTTGGTCAACAGCTAACCTTATGACCTTCATAAAATATTTTCGAAAGGCCAAAACATCAGAGAAACTGTCAAATATATAAAAACCAATTTAGCTCAAGTTGACAGTACTTTGATGAAATCTTCGATCCAGCCTTTTGCATCTCAAGCGGTATAGAATTGTATAACCAAAACGAGATGGTGGTTTTGATGAAACCAAATAAGAAATATGTACGGGTAAAAATATACAAGTTGTCAAAAGAAATGTGGAGAAGCTGTGAGAGAGATGTGACTCGGTGATATTTAACATTGCTTCGGGAGACAGTAAGCGGATCATCAGAGAAAGTTTTCTACTAGTGTCTGAAATTGTACGTACATAGTCTGTCCCTTACGTATAAAAAAGAATAAGATATGGGAAAAAATATTATACGTAGAGCGAATACCGGTAAAGCCAGCGGCTTATGAGCGGCATGCAAAAGTAGAAAATAAGAAAGGGGCTCTTCTACAACACGTCGTCAAATTAACCGGATATGAAAGCTGACTGGAGAAACTTGTTTTATCTTGAATGGGGAAAGTTGGCGGCCGGGTCTTTTTATCATGGCAGGCATAGCAGCAAGACACAAAGCCGGACTGATATGTCTTTTCTCTTTTCCTTGCTTGTGTCACAAGACATTTAGACTTTTGGACAAGAGACTTATGGATGACGACTTTTACACACAAAGATAGCAAACCCGTAGGTATGTACGTACATCACTCAAAGACGACCAGTCATCATAATATGTAGGACAGAAACTAAAAAGAACTTGTGAAATTCTTCATCAGAGGAAGACAAGTTTTTCGGTGAATCTGCCAGCATCCATAAGCAAGCATAAAATACAGAAACGTCCGGAATTTACTGGAGTAAAGAAAGCTGTGCTTTCTGGTGTCAAGTTGTTTCTAGGGTTAATTCCGTGTAATTCTCTTGTTTTTGTACTTGAAGAACGAGGGGAGAAAGTAGCTGCTGAAATGTTGGATTAGTCGGATATGTGAAGAACAAGGAAAAAACGAAAGCTTTCAAAAGTAGGAGTGGCCAAGTGGAAGATTGGGGCGAAAGCTAAACCTGCGCAGGTTAAGGGAGCAATTATGTTAATCAGGTAATAATTTCAGCATAAGCTTCACGTCCTAAAACATGATAAAACTGCCGGCATTAGCCGGAGATGTCAGATAACGTAATGATATGTAATGACCAGTTTCCTTGAAGCTGGTACAGAAGCTTTGGAGATGTGCGAGAAGAGTGTTAATGTAGATCAAGCACGCGAATTCATAATTAGCGAAAGCGGGTGAATTTTGTTTTTGACAAGTGGCGCCACCACTGTAACGCGCTATTGTGTTTTCCCCGGGAGTCAAGAGCTGGGTGTATTGACAAACGCTTTTTGTCTCCTGGAAACAAGTGAAATTAGCAAGATTTCCCCAAGGACTAGTAGTATAGAGAAATGTTTGCTCACAGAATGAATTTCTATGACAACATTTCCTGTCTAAAGGGTTTGAAGACTATCCGGATTTTTCTAAAATTATGAAACGCTACTACAAGCTTCCTCATGCAACAATACGAGTATACAATTTAAAAAAATATATGTTGGTTCCTATTGGCCATTTTGGCCTCTTTGCCATATATAACTACATATATATTTACCGAGTGAAATGTGAAGAAGGAAAACAAAAGTTTCATGTCCTTGGTTGACTCTACACGGCACTTTCTCAAGTATCATTCGGGACAAGAGTCCTCTCCACCATCTTCAATGATGATCTTTAAAGACGTTGAGTTGGAGCCTGCTGGCTTTTGGTAAAAGTTTGTCTAGTGGTCGGTAGTAGTTTCAGTAGTCTCCTTGAAAAACTACGACTGTTTACAGTGCCTTCGGGATACAAACTAAAAAGCCCGGGTCACTTGTTCTTGTTTGTATCTCTTGGCCACTGAAAGCTGACCTTACCACAAAAGTTATTGGAGAACAAAAAGTTGAGCTACTTTGGCTGGCCCAACTTAAAGTTAAACGTGAACGACTGGACAGCCAGCATCCAGAGCGTGGTTTCTTTACCGTTTCCGGTCATGCTCTAGAAGCTAGCAAGATTAGCGTTGCACATGGTAGCAGCGTATACAAAAACTGGGCAAAAGTTGGAACCCATACTACTGGACGTCAGATTTGATTTAATGTCTTGACTCCACCATTGCTACTATACAGTATTGGTCAGTGGTTTCAGGGACGCGTGTGAACGTTAGAAATAGTTTCGCCGACAAAAGTTGTTGGGCGAGCAATTTTCGGGGAATTCCAGTTTATTATTATTGAGTGAGTCAGTAGTAGTAGAAGAAGTAGTCGGACGAAGGCGCGGCGGAAAATAAGAAGAAGACTCCAAAGAAAAGATTAGATGGCAGGAGAAAAGGCTTTCGAGTAATCCTTTCTCGATGTTATTGGTTCTTGTGGACTTGTGTGTGTATTATTGAGTGAAAATTGGTTTTCTTTTCCAAGAAGAGTCTTACAATAGACACGGTCGGGATCAGAAGGGAAATGGAAACAAGTGTCGGAGTTGTGTCAGTTATTGAGCAATTGCATAGATTGCTAGAAGAGACCTGAACAATAAATTGCAAAACTTGCAAGGCCAATTTGCACAATTTTAACATTCGGCTATTTTTTACTTTCAGAACTGCAGGAGCCGACGAAGAACTGCGGACTTGGGCCCAGGACCAACTTTGAAAACAGTAGCCAATAAGAAGACTGACGTCGCGTGTGTATGTGTATTTGTGCGTATAAAATCACCGACAGTGTTCATTGGTGTACTTAACTTTTTTGCTGCAATTTGCAAAAATATACTGCTACTACTACTACTATTGGTTCGCTAGCTGGGAACTCAACATGTGTTTAAAGGATTCGAAGGTGAGTTTTTTCTCATTAGTTGCAGTAGTAGGATTCAAGAAAAAAGTTGATACCTTGTTATTTTGTATTACGGCCGCTTCATGCTGTGAGCAACCATTTTTTCAGATGACATTTCGCATTGTTGTTTTTTTCTTAGTTTTGCGCCAGTGTCACTTGTTCACTTGGCCTCGGGACATGCGAGGTTATAAATACTAGCAGTTGCTGTGTATCGGTTATACAGTATGTCGACGATGGATGGACATAATAATTATAGCTGAAGGGGAATGAGATTTTGTCCTCCTCCTTGTTTGCTCTACACATTTGTGTTGTTCAGTAATGGCTGTGCGAATTGGTGTGCCGGGACATACAAAATATTCGACCAACAAACAACATGTACAAGTAATTGATCAATCAAATTAATGCGGCCTGCTGGAGAAATCATCAATCATGTACCTTGTTCCCGATAAACAAGTAAAAGCCAAAGCCGACGACGACGCTGCAGCGCTGGAAACTCCAGCAGCGTTATTTCGGTCGTACGTCTTTGTTCTGGCCAAGGCATGTTTACCGCCATTCGCTACAGGTATTAATGAGGCGCTGCCACAGAGCAAAAAAGAGCCATCGAGTGGCTCCGCCACTCGATGGCCAAGGACCAATTTAAGGTCCCGTCTTTTCAGTGACAAACTGCCCTCAAGTCTCGTCCTGCGTGTTAATTGTGGCTAACCGTTGTTTTGGAGCGGAAGTTGAGCGGGAACCTCAAAAGTTGAGATACAAATGGCCGACATACTTGGTACTTTGTATGAAGATAAATGGTCGCGATGCCTAGCGAAAAGACACATGGATAATTTGTAGTGTGACATAAATTGCCGGACCGCACATTAATTTCTATTTGTGTATTCCTTGCGTTGAAGGAGGTTTCACAGTTTAAAATATTTTGATGGTGGTACTTGGGCACTAGGAGGCTTCGCAAATATTTTGCTAGCTAGCAATTTCGTAGCTGCAATAGGCGATTTTCGGCATGTAATTTTGTGTCTTGTCAATGCTGAGGTATGTAGCTGAAAACGTATAAAGTTGGCTTTTATGCCGGAAATATGCTCAAAGCGTATACAGGCAAAACGTATGCTTATGCTGCAATGCCACAAGGAGTCTAATGTTATTAGATTCTGATGAAAGTAAAAGCGGTTCTTGTTGAGGATATGGAAAATTGTATGGATTATGTACAGTTGGACGGGGAAAATTCAAGAGAAGAAGAAAAAAAGACTGACGGAATTTTTTGGCAAGGTAGGGTGGCGGCAGCAGTAGTAGATCAAATTTCAAAGGCACATCGCGTACGTTTAGCGTGCCTTGAATATGAATGGGCAAGTTGGTGGCTTGTTTGGCTGAGTACTTGGGCCTTTCTCCACCTTCTCTCCGCCTTTTGCTCAAAGCTGCCACCAAGCAAAAGTGTAATAAGGTTGAGGAAAGCATACATAACAAGTCAGGAACAAGACGAATATATATCTACGCATACACACAACTTTGACGACGTATGCCGTACTTACGGAAAGTACCTACTACTTTTTTTTGCCCGAGAAAAATAATGCCCGGCTTTCCGTACTGACACTTGCGAGACTGCCGAGAAGGATTTATATACAAAGAGGAGGAGGCCTCAGAAAAGGTATTATACAACTTTTCGAGTCTAAGAAATTGCCGGCACGTTTTTGAATGGAAGCGTAAATATAATACTGTTGATGCCTCACAAAGAAATACTGCCTGGAGGTCTTCAAGTAGTTGGCCACTTAGTCAGAGGAGCCAGACTATTATATACACTGAAGCTTTACGAGGAGGTCAAATTTTCTCGGTGTTTTGTTGTTGTAGCGCAAGTCTTGATTTATGAGCCGTTGACTGACCAGTTGGATCCGGTTCCATTTTTATACAAAAGAAGCTGGAGAAATGGCTGGTTAAGCCTAAAACTTTTAGAATTTGGAGCTTGGATTTTGGTGCAGAGGCCTAAAATTGTGAAGCTCAAGCTGTATGCGTATGTATGTGTGTGTACAAGCTAATGTTTAAGTAAGGCGGTTTCAAAAACTTTTCCTGGGTCCTAGCCCCATCGTATGTATTCTTCAGCCCGGCTCGCTGATGATGATATAAGCTTGAGAGCCTTAAACAAAGTTGAGATAAGAGAGTACGACGACGGCGACTTGCCAACTTTGTAAAGTTTGCTTGTGTGTGTCCTCAAGTGTACATAGTTAAAGCGGGATTTTGGTTTCTACTAAAAGTAGAAACTAGCGCGGCTGCTTCTTTTTCTCTTGCAAGAGTCTGTGAGAGAGCCTATGGGAAATTTGGAGATTCGGAAGCTGAACGAGTCCAGGGAATAGCCAAAAGGTAAAGTAGCCAAGTTTATACACGGTCGTGTCTACTTAAAAAATGTTCAAAGGCGTACAAGGACACGTGGATATAGTTGTTGGGCAAATTGGTTCCGGTTCCAAGCTTTTTATATAGTCTCCATCTGAACAAGGCGCGTAGGCAGGTCTGGCTGGGCCCGAGGATATTTTTGCAATAGCTTTCAATATTAGATGGAGTAGTAGAGGCAGAGACGGAATTTTTTCTTGGAATAATAATAACAAACTGACACTCTGAAAAACTCTTGTAGAGCTGTAGCTCCGGACAAGAATATTTTACGCCACAAACTGTAATTAAAGGTCAGAGATGAGTTTCATTTTAATGGTTGGAAGCGCTGCCATGGTATAAAAGACGCTGGTTGTAACGCTGGGCAAAGTAACGTAAAAGCGGTAATACATTACATGAGAGAGTCTAGGCTATTATATAATGTAAGACAATTCAGAACGGTTAATGTTCCATGAAGTCCTCGAGTAAAAGGAAGAAAGATAAGGAGAAAGGACGAGGTTGTAATCTCGGTCGAATCGCTTGAGAAAATATATTCTCGGGCATGCATGGCAAGTAATGGGAATCTGTCGGCACGATGCCGCCACCCGACTTTTTGGCCGTAGCTTTGGCTGAATACAAAGTTTTTGAGAAGGTTATCAAAAATTTGGTGTGGAACAAGTACGAAAAGTAGCGTTGAACGCTGCTCAACTACTTTTGATATCTGGAAATAAATGTTTAGTTTGGCTCAGGGAAATTTCCATACGGGCCTTCTTTCGTGGTGGCGGTCTTTTTTGAATGACAGTTTTGGACGGGGAGGTCGTAAGAAATTTGTTGCTATTTGGTGAACATGAAAGACAGGATAGGATTTGTGTGACAAGGTTGACACTTTTGCTTGACGATGACGACTAGGACGCTTTTGTGTAGGACGCGGCGAGACTAGCAATTTTCTCATTTCTTTGTTCGCTTTTCGATCAAGCTTTTCCTTGTTGCTTCTTTTGGCTTTTCTATACATATATTTAAACGGCTTTATTCATGTCGGATTACTTTTGGGGGTTTTCTCTGGATTTCTCACGTGTGTCTCCCTATATATTTATGCACTTTTGACCCAAAACACAGGTTGCCTCATGGAGAGTGGACAAACCTAAAAGTAACATTTGTCTGGGATCTTCAAAATTATCAACGTCTTCTTCATCGTCTTGTTGCTCACATTTTGTCGCTTCTTCTGATTGTTCTTGTACTTTCCGTGCCACTTTTACTACTACTACTACAATTAACCAAGACACTTTTCGCTTACCACACGCTTCATCCACCAACAATAATACTGCTCCAATAGCCCAACATCAATTTGCTCACAGTGAAAAAGAATTAGAGTTGGTGTCGTCCTCAAAATTATTATTACCAATGAATATGGAAGGACGAAAACCTCAACAATGGGCCAAGACGGAGACTTGGGCAACGAACAATTACCACCAATGAACAATAACGCGACAACGGCGACTTCGGCGACAGCTAGTACTACAACAACGCCCTCTGGTTCTCAACACTTGGTTCCTTGCTCATCAAACACTTCGGCGAACGGTAGTGCCTCCGGACTGAATAATCACTGTCCTGTAGTTCCCCCACCCCCTCTTTTGGACCCTCCTTCTTTGATTAGTACAACAACCGCTGCGGCGCTAGCGACAGCTACCGGTGTTTGTGTTGGTGTTGGCGGGGGCGGTGGGCTGACTAATTTGGTGCTTTCGGGTCGTGTCGGACATTATACGTTGCCTCATATAAGTAGCGGTGGGAACGGTCCAGTGTCCTCTGGTGGTGATCATAGTAGTTACTTGACGCTTGGTGGAGGAGGAAGGCCTCAGCATTACTTTAGACCAATTCACGGGCAGCACCCGGGCCCCGGAGGAGGCCCGCCAGTCGGTTACCTGGGTCCCCCGGGGGGACTTCATCATCGGCCGCCGTACCTCGGCAGGCTTCATGACGACATTGATCTAACCTCAGACTCGGATGCCATTTCCTCACCCACGTCTTCCACCATTGGCCCGCCACCTGTCCATGGGGTGGGGAGACCCTCCTCGCCCCACCATCTAACCCCACTTCTTCCAGTCTGCTATAATGGTACCAGTCCGGGTGTACCCCTTCCGCCCGGCAATCCTTCCAATCCTTCAGGTGAGTTTTTTTTGCCAACAAGTTTTTGTGCAGATTAGAGGTCAAAAAATTAATTTTTGTTCGACGTAACAATTTCGCAGTTGCAGAATATATTTCCAACCTTCATGAAAAAATTTTAACATAAAATCCAGTATTTACTATTGTCAAAGAAAGTGTCTCTGGAGGTTTAAGAACAAGCAAACAAGCTTTACTTGCTTCCTAGTAGGTTTCCGCTCATAAATTTTGCAACAGTGGAAATCCCTTGTTCTCTATCCAGTTTCTTTGTAATTGGAACCTGCGACTTAGAGATGGATGTAACGTACACATAGAACTCTCGTAATTAGAGCTTAGGTTAGGAACTCCAATGTGTCAAGACTTTAAAATCTTGAATCTTTGGTTTCAAAGGAAACAAAATCTTCGCAAAAACTTCACGTTCCGTAGTTCATGTTGCTCAGGTCACGGGTCAAATTCCCTGCAAGTTCCCTTTGTATACTAACTTTTTTCTACTTCACATTATTCTAGTGCTCATGCCAGGCTATCACCACACAATCTACAGCCCTACTGGTGGAGGCGGAGGTCCATGTCGTTTCGACGAATCCTCGTTCCTGGGCACTTCGGACGCTTGTTCGTCGCCCGAAACTGGAAGTCTTCCTCGAACTGCCAAGCTCACAAAACGGAAACGGCCTCCAAGACCTCCGCCGCGCCGGCTCAAGACAGATGATCCGTACCTTGCCGAAGAAGACGGTCCCATGGAGGACGACCCGCACCTCAGACATTATTTAGCCACGTAAGTACAATTTATTATTACATCTCTACACTTTACCTCAACCTTAATTAAACTTGTCCTCGACCTTAACGCTATTTTGATAACGTTATTTTCCGCTATTTTCCAAACCCATAAATAAATTTCAAGGCAAAATACCCGCGTAGACACCAACCAACTTTGAATTTTACATTTATGTTTGCTCGTAAATAACGAGATTGGTGGGCCAGGCCTAATGAGTGAAAGCATGTGCTGGAAACCATAATGAAAAGTTATCTCGGCCAGAAAACTTGACAGAGATACATAACCGGAATATATTAGCCAACATCTCCGCGAATATTATTTTCCCTCAGGTGCAATTCTCATCCTTGATCTCCATATCTATTCCGCCCTATCTTCAAAGCACCAACATTAACGTGTGTTTCTGGACATGTGTGTTTACTGCTTTATACATGAATAACGCAGAAAAGCCTATATATCGTCTGATTCCTGTAAACTTTTAATAGACTCTCTCTCTCTTCCTTTGAGTCTTGGACTCACCTCCAGAGCTGCATACATTTATAATTCATCCGACTGCAAAAGGTAATTACACGAGTCCCTGGTGGCAAGTCCCTGTTTTTGCACGGATGAAAGCAAAAGTACAGAGTTTCGTATGGTCTTTTTTGACCCGGTTCCCAATGTAGGCTAATGGAAGGTAATTTTATTTCTGTTTTCTGTATCGTTGCACTGTATTTCAAGTAGAAGGAGAAATTCTTTCAAGTTGTTTTTGAGATCCCAAGAAAGTAACACTGGATAAATTGCATTTTTACTATTGACAAAAAGGTTCAAACAAGTTCATGCCGACGGGCTTTGGCGGACAAAAGAATTTCAATGCAAAAATTAGTAGTACAACACAAGGGACATTTGTATTCCGGAAATAAGTAACAAGAAAGAGGAGAAAATCATGTTACTCCATTACCATCACAATAGCTGCAGTGATTGTATGCTGCTTCCATATATATAGCTTGAGTCCATGCTGAATGCTGAATGACTGGGAAGAAAGTTGCAAAAAAATTCATCTCGAACAAAAACATGTGAGCTCCACAAGATTCCAGTTTTTTTTGTGAAAGGCAATCATTCATTTTGTATGCTTGTCTTGGGAATTTTATTTTTTCACTATTCGCAGAGAACAGTTTACTTGGCTAATTCTGGTTTCAAAATTGGCAAATACATGCCTGAATATTTCAATTATGGAAATTTCTTTATTCATACCGGTTTGACGGTTACTATGGAAAAAGTCAATGTTTTTTTCAAAACAGGGCTACTGAATTCAGTATTTTTGCTCTCAGATCCAAAACTAGATACCATTGCATAAAGTCAGTGCTGCTGACTTTGAGGCCAGAGAGGCGGAAGGGAGGCAATTTTTCCTTGTCACCTCAATACCAAAGATGAAATCTCTTGGCGATTTACCCATCAAGGCGAAAGCGTTGTGTGTTGCTGCTTTCATCCTCGTTTTTCCAGTTTCCGTTTATAAAGTTGCCGTTTTCGATGGTACCAACGCCCCAAAATATTTTCTAGTATTCTGCTTAATTCAAGACAGTGTCAGAAGATAACAAAAGCTGCTGCCCTCAGTAAATACTCGGGCCGAAAACAGCAAAATAACTACAAAGGCATTCAGCGTCTAATGCACTATTCACTAGATGCTATAGTTCTTTGGAACCAACCCTGTCTACATTTAGGCGGGATGAAGTTGACACTTGAAATTGGCCCTTGCTGCTCCTCCCTTCACTCATCGTTAAGGAGGGAATTTTTTTTTCTTGGTTTGTTTTTCTTCGTTGACGAATTTGCCGAAATAGAGAAATATATATATATCGTCATGAAGTATTTAGTTACATGGCACACTTTCACATTTTGACGTGCACAGCCGTAAGTGACATTCCGTTAGAGGAATTTAGGCCTTTTCCTTATCAGGTCTCAGTCGACATGACGTTTGGCAGTGGGTGTAATTTTTCAATGGGTTTAGCTTCTTTGGCATGTCGAGAGGTGCTCAAGCTCAAACTTGTTACAAGGTCCCTTATACACTTTCATGTACAAAACTTTATCTTTGTTCACCTCAAAGTTGAACATTTGTGTTTGGCTCCTCCACTTGCCGAGTACCTAAAACCGACAACATTCGTAATTTATATACCGTCGAAGAGTGAAATATTTTGCCAACAAGAGAGACAAGCAAGGAAATTTTTGCCATGTACACTTTCTCCAGCCACATGTGGGTTCTATAACAATTTCTCTCGCCAAGCCTGCATTAATCATTAGGAAGACTGGAAAGAAAAGTAGTGGAGGAAGAAGAAGAAGAATTGTAGTCAAAAATGTTGTTTTGGCATAACCGCATTTATAAATTGTTATGTCTGAGAGCCGCGTGCATACATATACATGTACTAGGTACTTACTTGTTGTGTTACAAGTTTCTGCCATTCTTATTATTATTACACCCGGGTAAAATGTATTCTTTTGGTGAAATGAAAGAAAGCTTCAGAGTCATGTTGAGTCAGTATGCTGCTGCGTTCTGCGGCGAAAAGAAGACAGACAAACTTTTACATGTATTGAGGTAGATTCAAGTGTAAAAGTTTTCTTTGGTTGTTAGATACATAAATAGGATTGTGAAAAGAAGACGAAGAAGAAAAAAGGGTGATGGTTGTTGAAAAAGCTTGGTGAAAATGTCTTGGTTTTACGACCTAGTTGTCATCTCAGTAAATCTATGGCGATGGCTTACCACTGAAGAACCAAGGCAACTTGGAAGCTGGCTGACGTCTTGTGAAGCTCAGCTGGTAGAACAGTTGTAAAGATGAGGCGGCCCGATTCGGATACAAGTCAAAGTCTATAGAAAAACTCAAGAAAGACTATAGGAGCCGGAGTAATCGAAGTTGAGTGGTAAAAGTGTGTAGTCAAAAAGTGTCATCATTTTTACTACTGTTCTGTACAAGCAAGTCGTGGTGGTGTGGCAGCGATGGTAACAAGAGTAGTGGGCGATGAAACTTGGATTTCTTTGAGGCGGTAATTGCATCCTGTGATAATGTCGGCAGTAAAAGTGTATCTCTTCAGCAAAGGAAAAGTAAGGAGAAAAGAACAAGAAGAAGACGAGTTGCCAAAGAAATAGGAGGAATCCAATATAATTGTATCAATGAAATAAACAAGGAAAGTAATTGCTCTTGTACGACAACATTTCCACGAGTAACAACTTGGTCGTCCAAATCCAGATGGGCCTGCTGACAAGTATTCTGTTGTGTGTACCACCAACCACCACTGCTTTTTGTGTACACGTGTCTGATGTAGATAGTAGATACTGAACGAGGTGACGAAATTTAACAAGACCAAGTTTGGCTATTGCTGGTGCCAAAAGTGTCGTTAATGTTGGTACTTGATAGTGTTGTTGTTGGGGCAACAACTTTGAACAAGACTTTCAAAATGTTACCGAAAATGCTCAAAGTGAAAGCTGTTTTGGCGAGGACTTGCTCCCCAAGAGCTACGCCGGTGGTTTGCAGGTTCAATGTTGCAGTAATAGATTTAACCTCCAACAACTATGAATGAATATAAATTTGATTTACTGCTAAACTTTTACTAATGAATAATTCCAAGTGATGCATCGCTATTATGGTCTAATTTGGAATTGTTTTTTTCTGTTTTCCATGTCCCACAACAGCGGAAGATGTATAGACTATGGGTAAGTGAAACGAGAATAGAATCTTTAAAAAACTGAAATAAAGAAATGTATGTACTGAGAATAATTTTTGCGAACCAAAAGGTCCTGGCCGAGAGACTCGCCGTCTCCAGCAGAGCAAGGGTATGTTGAATGTTGGTGGTAGACGTTAGTTTACTAGAATTTTTCGTGTTTTGACAAAATTTTGACTAGTGACAGAGTTGTTGACTGAGACAAATATTTGAAGTCAGAGAATTGAAAATAAATGTGCATAGCGAAGAGAGCAAACGACTGGAACAGGCTAATTTAATTTATAAAACCAATGTTCTCATCATGAAGGCTTTTTTCTTTTATTAATTTTCCTCATGTTTTTCGTATGCTTTTTTGCTATTATTATGGCAGTTGATATTCATTACAATAATAGAGTCCTGCATACAGACGATACAAGTTTGCCAAGATTGGCTGCCTACTTAATGAAAGAATATAAATTTCCTTGTCAAAACAACAAAGTTAGTTTCCTGTTTAAGCCCTTTCGTTTGTGTAAACAAGAAGGCGAGCAACAGTCAGTTAAACTTTTCGCAAGACAAAAAGTTTTTATGACAAAGACCACTCTAGAGACTGATTGAAAATGACTTTTTGGTGGTGAGATTGTGTGGGCGTCGGAGTGAGTGAGTTCCCTAATATTGTACATAAAAGACCCTTAGAATTTGTGTGGGATGAATGATAGTATGAACTGGATGTTTTTGATGAATCTGTGATAAAGTATTATTGAAATAATTTAATTTGTGACCACCTTCCTCCAGGTACCACCAGCAACAAATGTCCATGCTGTCCATGTCGATGGGCGGTCGGATGGACGAACTGCAAGACCAGGACGACAAGCTGGAGGCTGCCATGGCGCTGTCGGAGATTCGAACGCAGCTGCAGGAACTGACCAAATCCGTGGAATCCTGTCAAACTGAGGTGAC